>BKCP01010403.1:1536251-1548273 GCA_008636005.1 Striga asiatica
ATATACCCAGAGGTATCTCTACTTGAATCTGACTCAACCATTAATTGACATTGTTCTATCAATTTTCAAATAATAATAATAATAACAATAGTTAATTGAAACACTAACAAAATCATTGACTGGATGTTGAAGGTCAAATAATAATCTTATATGTCAAATAATTCTTTTCAGATAAACAATTCACAAAGAAAAAAATCATTGGCTGAAGTATGATTATAATTCTTGTTTTTGCTAACCTGAATTTTGAAGACAAAATATATTTATGGTCCATAAAATTGGCCACTCTCAAGAATAATATAATAGCATGTTGCTCACCAAACTTAATATACATATTTGTCAAAATTATTAAAAAAAAATAATATGTTAAATTTGAATACCATCAAATCGATATATCATTTTTTTTTTATATAAATAATGACCTATTCAGTGGACCAAAATAAAATTAAACATAGTATTTTGGAAACTCATATAATGAAATTTTGTTTATTATGTGGATATAAAATTTGTAACATCCATCAGATTTTCGCATAGCAATTGTATAAATCTAATAAACAAAATATATTGTATCATGTATTTTTTTGGCCTATACTCTCAACTATAAAAAGGTGCAAACTTCTACGGTTGCATATTGCAAAAAACAATTTGAACTGTTTTGCATAGTCTATCTCTTCCCTTTTTCCATCCATCTTTTTCTAACTCTGGTTAATTAATTCAAGTGAAAAATTAAATAAATGGCCCTTCAAATGATTAATTTCTTAACGGTTATTGCAATTGCTGCAAATTTATTGTCAATCACTCTAGCTATCCCAGGAACAGCCACTTTCTACACAAGCTATGTTCGTAAGTAGCCATTTTTTTTCAAACACATCGGTCAAATGAATCAATCATTGGAAATAAATGAGCTAATTAAACAATATTCATGCACAATTATTCATATAAAATTTAGTTATTTCAAAAGAAATTCAATTCAAAAACTCTTATATATATGTCCAAAGTTCAATATCGAAATAATTTCAAAGACTTTCCCTAATTCCATCTGCGTGTTGTGACATTTCTTATCGTTTGGTCTGATTGTATTACGAGTTCATGTATATATTATATCGTAAAAAAATAATTTAAAATCGTAAATATCTACCGTGTTTAATTTTGTAGCATCTGCTTGTTACGGGAATAAGGGTTTCGGGGTTAACATAGCCGCGGCTAGTGATCCTCTGTGGGCCGGAGGAGCTATTTGCGGTAAAATGTATAACGTCACGTGTGTGGGGCCCACTAACCCGGTTCCGCACCCGTGCACCGGGAAGAGTGCGGTTGTGAAGATAGTCGATCATTGCCCGGGATGCGGAGGAACCCTAGATCTCTCTAAGGAAGTGTTTGCCACAATTGCTAATCCTATAGCAGGAATTATCAAGATTGATTACCAACCGTAAGTCAAAAGCCTTTGTCTAATTAGCACATGATCTTAAAGTTGTACTTATTGGGTTTTAACTTTCAAATTGTTCTTTTTTAATTAAGTTGAGTTGTTTTGCCCTTTTTTGCAGGATTTAAGGATTTCGATGGGAATTTGATGATAAATTATTGATCATCAATTTTGGGGTGAAGTGGTGATAGATTGAAAGTGTTAAGAATTTTTATATGTTTTTTTTAATGTTGGTAGTATGAAGTACGTACTATCTATCAATCATATAATACCATAGCAATGAAATAATAATAAGAAAAAGTTAACTGGAGTTTTCGTGCTACTCTCTCTCATGAGTCTCACTGTCTCACAATCTGCTTTAATTTACTAGATAAATTCAATTCACTGGATGGATTATTATTGTTATGATAGATATAGGTCTGAATTTAGTAAGACTAGGATATGCACGTTCGACCAAAATCGAAAAAACCGACTAAAATAAAATTTCTATTTGGTTTTTAATATGTCGGTTCGGTTATAGATTTACTTTTAAAAATTCGGTTATTTCGATTCGGTATTGATTTTGTTTTTAAAATAGCATAAATAACCGAACCAACCAAAATATATGAAAAATATTATTTTTTCTATATTTTTATGTGTATATTTTTATTTTAAGCAAAAATAATATAAAATATTAAAAAATACTAAATAAGATTCATTATAATATAAATTATAAGTTATGTAGGTTATTTCGGTTAACCGACCGAATAAAGTGATTATTTCGATTCGTTTTAGTTCGGTTTGGAACAAAATTTCGATCGGTTTGGTTTTTCCAAAAGTTTTACTCGTTAGTTCGGTTTTGAAAGACAACATAAATAAAAGCATGACATTTTATAGTATATGCTTGCAATTTTATTAAAATAAATATATACTGATCGACCTGTCTAATGTGAGACTACTAAAGAAACAAGTTGTCACGAACGAACACGTACGAACTTTGTTCGCGAACAACCCTTAAAATGTATGCCTATTAATTATGAATATTATTGTAGCTGGTGAGGTTTAATTTCATTACACTACTAAAATTCCCATCAAATTAAACAGGCTAATTCTAACTTTCCACATGGAAACAAAAAGTAAAAATACAAATTATATTTTAGTTCTTGAATTTCTTATTATCATCTGAGATGAAAATCGAGAACCGCTCAAACCAACAATCTTGGAAGAACCGCTCAAACTCCATCGTTTGGAGTTTTCATCAGTTTCTTCTTTAATCCTTTCTCTAGTATTCCTTTGTCTCGATCCTTTTCATCTTTCTTTCGCTTTTTGATTCCTTAGCCGTGTTTGGTTTTTTCCTCTTGTGTTCTCTATTAGGGTTGGTTGCTTAGATCGGTTAGGTGGGTGTGTAGCGTTCGGTTTTAGGTCCTGTCGTTCTTCCTTATTAAGGGCTGTGGTGGAGGTGAGTTGGATTGAGGGTGCAGGTAGGGGGGATCATGGAGCAGGACTTGACTGCGAAATTGCAAAAATTCTGTTTATCGGAGAAGGAGGAGTCTGGGGTTCATTTGTCGAATGAGGATGTGGCGGTGGGCGTTCAGGACTGCCAGAATAGCTTAATTGGGCAAATCTTCGGGGAAAGAAAGGCCAATGTTCATGGACTGCGGACTACTCTCACGAGTATATGGAGCACTAAGCAGAGTTTTAGTATTAGAAATTTAGGGGATACCAAATTTCAGTTTGTTTTTCAGAATGAGGAGGATAAGAAGAAGATTATGTTAGGGAAGACATGGTCATTTGATGGCCAATATCTACTCCTGAAAAATTGGGATCCTACCAAGTTGGATTTCCAACTCAACGAAGAGATAATCAAAATCTGGGTGCAGATACATCAGTTACCCCTTCATTGGATAACTGAGGAGACAGGGGTTAAAGTTGGGAAGGTGATTGGCAAAGTGCTGGATGTGCAGATGCCGGGACAAGGTAATGGGGGGAGTAGTGTTGTGAAAGTGTTGGTGGAGATGAACATTAGAGAACCCCTGGTGAGAGGAACGTTCATTACGCTGGGTGAGACTAAACAATGGGTGGACTTCAGGTATGAACACTTACAGAATTTTTGTTTTTACTGTGGCTTAATAGGACATGGGGACAGAACATGTCTTACTAAGAAAGAGGATATTTCTGGTAATGTGTTGAAAGTGGGTCAATATGGGGAATGGCTTAAAGCATCTACTTTTCCTGGGGCGGAGTATAGAAGTTCTACTTCTAAATCTAGCCCTAGGAATAGTCAGCCTAGTGATACTAAGTCTTTTAAAGCTTCTAATCCTGAACAGGAGAAGGAGTCTGGTGTTGGGCTTAGTGTTATTGCAGCAGGTAAAGAGATTGTGGAGGTTGGTAATAAGGTGGTAGGGGAGATTGGAGATGGACAGGATAGCATGAGTCATCCTGTGCCTGCACAGGTAGGTTCTGCAGATCCTAAGCTCCTTGGGCTTGAGGAACCTAACCTGGAAACCCCTGTTGCTAATTCTGAGTTAATAGAAGTCAATATCCAGACTTCTACCAAAGGGGGGAGTTTGAATCAGAGAAGAAGGAAAATAGTGGTTAAAAAGAATAAGAGTAAACTGGGTGTCATTGATGAGCACATGCAATTAGATAATCCTGCGTCTGGGATAGGTCAGTCTGTAGTTAATCAGAGTGGTTCTAAGAGAGCCCTTGAAATAGAACCAATAGGTGTGTCTGATGTGGATTGTGTAGCTCATTTTCCCAAAAAGTCCAAAGTTTCTGAGAAATTGCAAATTTTAGAGGTGGAGGAAACCAGCCCTAACTGGTCCCAAAGTTTCCAATGAAAGTATGTGTGTGGAATTGTAGAGGTCTGGGAGGGCCCTCTATAATTTCCCAATTCAAAGAGGTTTTAAGAAATCACCTCCCTGATTTTATGTTTTTATCGAAGTTAAAAAAAAAGAAAAATTTGTTATTACTGTGTGTAGGAAGCTTAGGATTTTAGATAGGTGTGTGTATGTTAAACCAGTAGGTACCAAAGGGGGGTTGCTTTTATATTGGTCTAGTCATATTAATATTCTGGAGTTAAAGTGTCTTGAATTTTGTATAGAGGTCAAGTTTATGTACCAGGGCCTTGCTGAGGTGCAGTGTGGTTTGTTTGTTTATGCTAGTAATGAGGCTGAGATCAGGGCTGAGCAGTGGGTATCTATTCTGCGCTTGAGGCAGAGGTGGGGTAGGTTTTGGTTTGTGGGGGGTGACTTTAATGATATTCTTACTAATGAGGAGAAGGGAGGTGGTAGGTTGAGAGATCCTAGTAGTTTTAGGGATTTCAGATCCTTTTTTTCACAATTGCAGGGGGCTGAAACTAGGATTCAGGGTCATAAATTCACCTGGTCTAATAATAGAAGAGGTGACCAATTTGTGGAAGAGAAACTTGATAGAATCATTCTCTCCCCTGACTGGTTACTTCAATTTCCTCAATCTTTGGTTCAACACATTACCATGAGTTCCTCTGATCACAGTTTACTTCTTCTGTTAAGTGATCATCACCTGGGGGGTAAAAAAACCAAATTTGTGTTGGATATGAGATGGGCGAAATTACCTGGGTTTGATGAGGTAGTGGAAAAAGCTTGGAATATTCCGGTCCATGGGCCTTTGTTGTATAGTTTGCAGGAGAGAATGAGGAATGTTAAAAAGGCTCTTAGTATTTGGAGGGTTAGGTTCAAAACTAACTCAGCAAAACTAATAGAGCAATGTAAGACTCAATTGGAGTCTATGAGCAAACAAGGTGGCAGTAGGAATTGGAATGAATGGCATAATTGTAAAAAATTGTTGAGACAAGCTTATAAGAAGGAGGAGATGTATTGGAGTCAGAAGGCTAGGGTCCAGTGGGTTCAGCGAGGGGATAAGAACTCTAGATATTTCCAGGCAGTTGTTAAGCAAAGAAGGGCCAGAAATAGTCTCTTAAATCTTGTGAAGGAGGATGGGACTAGATGTAGAAATGCAAAGGATATCACTTTTGAGCTGATGCAGTACTTCAAGAACATATTTCAATCTTCTGTTCCTGATGTGAATTTTTGCAGTCTAGAAGGAATTCCTAGATCTATTTCAGAGCAAATGAACCATAGATTAATTTGTAAGGTGGAGGAGGAGGAGATTAAGGAAGCACTCATGGGAATGGAGAAGGAGAAAGCCCCTGGTAAGGATGGTTTGACAGTAGGTTTTTTCCAACACTCTTGGGCCTATATTAAACATCATTTCTGTGCGGCCATTGAGAATTTTTTTATGAGTGGCTGTATGCCTGTGGGTATTAATCATTCTGTTATTACCTTGATTCCCAAAATTTCTCACCCTACCAAAGTGTCAGACTACAGACCAATCAGTCTGTGTTCAGTGGTCTATAAGGTGATAGCCAAAATCTTAGCAAATAGATTGAAGCATGTCTTGAATACCTGCATTTCAGAGTCTCAATCTGCCTTTGTCCCTAATAGGCAGATTTTAGACAATGTGGTTATTGCTAATGAGTGTATTCATTTCTTGAATGGTAGAAGAAAGGGTAAAAATGCTTTGATGGCTGTCAAACTAGATATGCAAAAGGCTTATGATAGGGTGGAATAGGGGTTTCTAGTGAGGATTTGTAGAAGAATGGGGTTTTGTAATGTGTTTATCAATTGGGTTCAGAGCTGTCTTTGTACTTCCTCCTTCTCTTTCAATGTTGATGGTCAGCCTTTGGGATTTGTTAAGCCCTCTAGAGGTCTTAGACAAGGGGACCCCCTGTCCCCTTATCTCTTCATTATTCTGTCTGAGGCATTCTCTAACTTGCTGAAACAGGCTTGTATGAATCATTGCTTTAGTGGCCTGAAAATTAGTAGAAACTCCCCCAGCATATCCCATCTTTTTTTGCAGATGATGCCATATTATTTTGCAAGGCAGACATTCACCATGCTAGTCAAATCCTGCATATTCTTAACATGTATGGCAATTCATCTGGTCAGGCTGTGAACTTGAGTAAGTCATCTATCTTTTTCTCTAAGAATACCAGAGATAGCTATAAAGCTGACATTTGCAGAATCTTAAATGGTATTTCTTGTGTCAAATACTCCAAATATTTAGGCTTGCCTCTTGGGATTGGAAGATCTAAATCAGAGACTTTCAAATTTATTGCTGAGAGTGTTAAAAAACGAGTGGGCAATTGGAAGAATATATTTTTGAGTGAGGCTGGCAAGGAGGTCTTGATTAAGACTATTTTGGGAGCACTCCCAACCTATGCTATGTCCTGTTTTAAAATTCCTTTGTCTATTTGCAATGAAATGAGTAAAGACATGGCTAATTTTTGGTGGGGCTCTCATCAAGATGGTAGGAATAGACTTCATTGGATGAGGTGGGATGAGGTAGCTAAACCTAAGGGGTTGGGTGGGCTGGGTTTCAAAAATTTGATAGTATTTAACCAGGTCCTTTTGGCTAAACAGTTATGGAGGATCTTAACTAACCCCAATATTTTGATGAGCAGAGTGATGAAAGGGAAGTACTTTTTCAATGAAAGCTTGTTTAGAGTGCCTAAGAGGAGTGGGGATTCTTGGTTATGGAGGAGCTGGTTAGGGGCTAGGGCTATTTTTGACCAGGCTATTTCTTATAAAATTGGGGATGGGAGATCCATTCGAGTGTGGGATAGTCCTTGGCTTCAGAGCATTGCTGGTTCACAGCCCATTGGGCCTCTGGCAGGTGATAGAGAGAGGGTAGAATTTGTTAGTGATTTGTTCAAACATGATAGATATGAGTGGGATGTAGAGTTGGTTAGTCAGTCCTTTAATCCATATGTGGCTGGGAAAATTCTTCAAGTCCCCCTCTGTTCCATAGGTCAGAGAGATCGGATGCTTTGGAAATCTCATAAAAAAGGCCTATTCACTGTCAAATCTGCCTATGAGTTTTGGTTAGCAGGTCATCTAAATTCCAGAAGGGAGGTGGGTACCAGCACACAAGGAGAGACAGAGCATAAGAGGTGGATGAAACTGTGGAAGCTTCCTATCAAGCACAAGCTTAAAAACTTTTTATGGAGAAGCTGGCATGGGGTTCTAGCCACCAATGACAAACTGCAAATGAGAGGAGTGGAGGTGGATGGGGTTTGTGGAAGATGTGGTGCAGGGTTTGAAAGTCTGGATCATGTGTTTTTCAAATGTCAAAATGCTCAAATTTGTTGGAAATTGGCCGGGATTGAATGGCAGAGCATAGCAACAGGACAAGGTACCTTCAGAGATTGGTGGGCTGAGGTTTCACAAGCACATAATGCCAAGGCTATCAGAGATAGAGTATGTCTCTCAACATATCTACTTTGGTGGCTTTGGAAAACAAGAAACCAATGGATGTTTGAGAAGAAGTGGTGGTCTGAAAGGGAGGTGGTCAACCAGGCAATTAGTGATTGGGAGGAGTTCCAGTTAGCAAATGAGCAGCAGGAAGGGAATGAAGGGGGTGAGCAGCAGCCTAAGCATAGAAATAGAAAGGGTGAAGTTGGTATCAGACAAGTAGGGCAAATTTTGATTTCTGCCAGTGCCTCTGATATTGATGAGAACCTGATGAGTGTCATTGGTAGAGCTGTTAGAGATGGTAAGGTGATTAAGGAGTGGAGGGATACAAGGGAAAGAGTGACAGATGGGCAACAGAGGGATCTTCACCTGACCAAATGGCTGTTGGAAGCAAGCATGACAGAAGGCTGGGATAGGATTGAGTGCAAAGTGGCTATGCAGGAAACTGTGGAACTACTACAGAGAAGAGATGAAGGCAACCCATCTTGGACGGAGGAAGCTGCTGCTATTGTTGATTATATAGATATGTGTGATGTGTGTTATTTTGTTCTTTCCTTTGATAGGTAGTTGTGTTATGGCAGGTTTGCCTCAAGGGCTTGTAGTTTCAGGTCCTGTGGATTTTATTCCATCAGTAGTAGGTGGAATTGAAGCATTGTAATCATTCGGTTATGCCTGGAACATTGCTTATGAGTTTAATACATGCTTTTAATTTTGGANTCATGCAGAATGCATATTTACTTAACATTCTTTTTTTTCATAAAATCTACTTCAAATTTTTATTAAAAATAAATATTTACGGATCGACATGTCTAACATTAGACGAATTCACCTAAGTATGTATGCTTAATACCTAAGGACATGCTTGTTTATGAAATAATTCATTTCACATTCAAAATCTAACTCAACTTTAACTCAACTCCACTATCATTTATATTATTTATATAATTAAATATTATAAAACAATCATTCTTACATATCACATCAACTTTAATTCACTATTCATCCACTCACATAATTTTAACTATCTATCATTTCCAATCATTTCCAATAATTTATATCTTACTTTTACATCAAATCATTAATAATCATTTTATTTTAAATATTATTTTAATATATTATTAAAATCCCACTAACAATTAACCATACTACCTTTTTCAAAATTAACTCTAGTTAACTAAAATAACTTATTTTGAATGAAATATTTCATAAACAAGCACACCCTAAGAATGTACGCCTAATATTCCACAATTTAGTGTGATCTAATAGCTCCATAGCAAAACTGATAAATGCAAGTCAAGAACAGTGACAAGTGCATCTCAACATGCCATATTCTGGAAGTCTGAAAGGGTCTAGGCAAATTATAACCAGTACATTCTTCAAGAAATGTAAGTTCTAGTTCAAATAAAACAAAACAAAAATCCTGCAAAATCCAAAATGCAACAACATTTGCTTTACTGAGAGACATCATCAAGTTCTCATCCCTGCACAGGTCCAGAAATGAATGCTCTTCCAGGCTGCCTATTGGCCAAAGGTCCATGACATCCAAGAAGCTGTAGAATTCAAGAAAAATATACAAATGTTAAAGAGCTTACACCACAATACAGCACAAGAATTCATGTTAAAGAGCTGTAGAAGAATCCATGTTTGAAGAAAATGCAATAGTAACATCAAGTGGGAAGAAAGAATTCTGTAATAAAGATTAAAGACAAACCTTAGCATTCACACCGTCCGAAACAATCCTGTTCTCGGATTTCCATTTCAGGTAATCCGTGCGGTTGTATTTGGTGAAACCCCTGAAAATAAAGATACACAGTAATTCAAATCTCAGAGTTCTTATTCGTTCACTACACAAAAACATAATTGCCATCTTACCGAGTCACAACAAAGTTAATCGAATTATGCATAACAAGTGAAGTAACAAAAAAAAAAAAATCATGAAAGAAACAATTCAAAGGTGGAATTACAAAAGTGCTACGACATGATTCTTATAGCAAAGCAATCCACATGAAAGTAAACCAACTACATACAACAAACATAGACGAATCTTGATATTATCATATAAACAAACAATTCGAGCTGAAAGAACCAATACCATTTCCTGCTAACAATGATCTTCTGACGACCAGGGAACTTGAATTTCGCACGGCGCAATGCCTCCTGAGCATGATGACTGTTTGCATCCTTGCAGCGTACAGACAAAAGAACCTGACCAATGGCCACACGAGCACAGGTCCCCTGTGGCTTTCCAAAAGCACCTCTCATGCCAGTCTGAAGCCTATCAGCTCCAGCACACGAAAGCATCTTGTTAATACGCAAGACATGGAAAGGGTGTACCCGCACCCTCAGGTGGAAGGTGTCCTTTCCGGAAAACTTGGTCATGTACTTGTTGCAAGCAATACGAGCAGCTTCCAAAGCCTCGCTCGAGACATTTTCCTTCTCCCAACTGACCAAGTGCACGCAAAACGGGAACTCGTCAACACCTTTTTTCTTCATGCCCACATCGTAAATTCTGATCTTCGGGTCAGGCACACCACGGCAGTATCGTGATTTTGGGTATGGCTTGTTCTTGATCTGACGGTAACACCTAGCAGGCCCTGGGTAATAATAAATAGTAACTCATATTATCAAGCATTGTACAGAACATGAAAATCAAGATAGGTAGTGAAAAGGGTGCAGATAATTTGAAAAACTATTCCATGGTCTCATTATTATTCCGAAGCAGATGCATATGAACAATACTTTAAAATATACACACGAACACGATACAGGACAGCACAGTTTAACTTTTTTATTTTTTTGTTATTTTATTGAGGGCAAATAAATCAGGTTTTAACTCCACTGATACAGCAGACACTACACTAGTCACACTACTACTATTCATTCAATAATATGATGCAACACAATATTATCTCATCCGTTTACTCTAATGACGATGTAATACATACAGAATTCTAGGGTAAATGACTTTCTTGTCTAAGATAAGACATTTACAACAATCATACAAGCTCATGCATAGAAAGCCTAAATCTTTCTTTGGATATTTCAATGACAATTAAAGCAGATGATTTGCAGCTCATGAATCTGTAGATCCACTGACCAAAACGGAGCGACACTTCTGAAATGAATCAGCTCAAATTGCTAGAAATTAATTCCAAAATCAATAACACGATGCAAGTTAAGCTTTTGCTAAGTCCACATTCACATATTGCATCTCTCAAAACAATACAAATTAAATCTTCGAAAAATGGCTTACTTCTCCCCATGGCGAGCTTCTTCCAAGTGTTTATTCGGCTAGAGATCAACCCTGTAAAAAACTAACCCTAATGAGCGAACTGGTCGGCATTTATACAGATAAATTGTTGGGTTAATATTGGCCCAGTATATTATGGGCCTCCAGTCTGTTGGTTAGCCCATTACGAACTTAAGATTAACGGGCCTGGTAGCTTGTAGGTAAGGGAGAAAATTCAGAACTTAACCGTACTCCATTTATTATTTTATATTTTTAATTATTAATTATTATTTTTTACAAATATACTCTTTTTATTCTTTTATATTTTTTAAGTATTAACTATTACTTTAACAGAAATTGCCACTAAAATGGTTTTTTTTTTTAATAAGTAGGACCAATAGTGTCCCACAAACTAGTATGGTAAGTTGATTTGGTTGTTATTTGATATAGATTTGATTTGAATTTAATTGTTTTTTTTTAATTATAGTTAATTTTTAAAAAAGTGGTATGATTAATTGTTAGTGAAAATTTTAATTTATATTAACATAATATTTAAAAATAAAAAAGAGATTATGTGAAATGATGATTAATTAAAATTATTTGAAGATGAATAGTGACCTAAAATTGATGTATTGTTTACGAATGATTAAATGATATTATTTGATTATATTGTCAATATTGAGGTTGGTGAATTAAGTTGAAATTGAATTAGATTTGAGATGAAAAAAAAATAATTGGTTAAAAATCATTGAATGTTTTTGCAAAAATTTATATCCATGCACTTAACTCCTCAAACTAAAAATTGATGGGTGAAAATTAACATACAGGCCCACAATCGCTATCCTTGTGTTTTTCATCTTACAAATTGTTCATTAGTTTTTTTTTTCCTAAAAAGGAACACCCCAAAAGGGTAAGGATTAAGGCTGGAACGCCAACCTATATATACATGCTAAAAATGGGCTGAAAAATCACAAGTCTACAAGATCATACAGAAAGCACAAAACAAACAGTACAGACGAAGGAGATACTAAACTGGGCTACCAGATGCCAAAACACAGTCTGTGCCACAATACAAGAACACAAAATAAACTAAAAAGATACTCA
>BKCP01010403.1:1555196-1567068 GCA_008636005.1 Striga asiatica
GGTTTTCTTGATTTACAGGCAAAATTTGGAGGTGGGTTTGATTTTTTTAGGGAAAATAAATGAGGTGGGCGTTTGGTTATTTTGTTTTTTTTCTCCTCATTTAGCGATTTTGTTGTAAACAATCAGATTTTTATGTATTTTGTTTTCCAGCTCTTGGCCCTTTTGTGCATTTGACAGAGACCCCATTTGGATAATACAGAAATCTGTCCTTATCAATGATTTTAATTTCTTGCTCTTTGTTTTTATCAAGTGGAATTTGCCAAAAAATAGGTTTTGCGATGTTGAAGTTGGTCTTCGTCCCATCCGAGGATCATGCCAATTTCACTACCAATCAGACCTCAGTGAGATTCTGACTGTTGCAACAGATTGTTTTATGGACGTATGCACAGGTATTTTTCTCCTCTTTTTCTTGATTTTGGTTACTTTTTGTTTTTCAAGAAAATTCCTTTCTCAAATTAGTTGCTCTCTTAGGTAGAAAAAAAAAATCATGGAAATTGTGTGTTGGTATAGGCTCATCAGTTTATTACATGATCAAACTGCCATCTATTGTGTGTGTGTGTTTTGAGAGCCAAATCAAGATTCACTTTTGCTTGTTTATTTATTATTATTTAAAAAAAAAAAAATTGAGTGTTCTGCAGTTTTGTGGGTGAATGGTGGCAATGGGATTCTTGAGTATTATGAGTAATTCTTTCGGGTGCTCTGCATCGGGCGAGCGCCTGGTCTCAGCAGCTAGAGATGGAGATCTTCAAGAAGCAAAGGCTCTCCTCGAGTACAATCCTCGACTCGCAAGGTACTCCACTTTTGGAGTTCGAAACTCGCCTTTGCACTACTCGGCAGCTCAAGGCCATCACGAGGTTTAATTTGCCGAACTTTCTCTTTAAGTTAGTGGATAAATTCAATGCAAGATTAAGTTTTGTTTAGTTATTTTGGAAATTTGGATTTCATTTCTTGATTTCGTTTTTTTTTTTTCTTAGATTGTTTCCCTTCTACTCGAGTCTGGAGTTGATATTAATCTCAGGAACTATCGTGGGCAGGTAATAAAGTAACTATTTCGAATTCTTTCTCAATGGGGAATATTTGTTTTTACGGTAGATACTCGATTGTGTTAAAGGGAGTAATTTACTAATTTCCGTGTTGTTCTTCGCAGACTGCTCTGATGCAAGCGTGTCAATATGGTCATTGGGAAGTTGTTCAGACTCTAATACTTTTCAAAGCCAATGTAAATAAAAATTTGCGACGTATAATGGTTTCCAATAGGCTTCTCTTTCATATTAAGCTCATAAATTTATAATAATGTTTTTTTTTTCTTTTTTTTTTTCATTTTTCTAAGATTCACAGGGCGGATTATTTAAATGGAGGGACAGCGCTCCATTTAGCTGCTCTGAATGGCCACACACGTTGCATTCGCCTTCTGCTCGCTGATTACATTCCCAGCATTCCTAATTTTTACAGTGTTTTAAAGAAAAAATCGAAAAACGAAGAACAAGTTGTCGAGTTTGATGAAGGGTAGTTAATTTGAAGTGTTTTCTCTTAAATTATGTAAAAATAGATTCTTTTATCTGCGGTGTTTCTTAAAGTTTTCATTTTTTTCCTCACTTCTGTTTTCAGTGCACTGTTTGAAGTATTAAGTAGATCTGCAGATGGAGGCGTGACGGCCCTTCATATGGCTGCTCTAAACGGTCATTTCGAGACTGTTCATCTTCTTCTTGATTTGGGAGCTTCGGTTTGTGATAAGACTGTAGAAGATGGGACTACGATTGATTTAATTGGTATGCTCGAATTTTTCGGTATTTTTGCAGTTAGATGTGGTGTTTATAGTAACCTCTCAGTTCACCAATGTGCTTATCCAACTCTGCTTCTAAAATTGATTTTCTAACGAACTAGTAAAAATGCACTTATCGATGATTAATCTTCAATTATTTAAAAAAAAAAAAAAGTTGTTCATCAAGTTTGTGGATTATAAAATCCTGAACTGAGACTGTTTACTGGGTAAGCTATTTTTCCAGCAATACAAAGATTTTGTTTTGATTTAAGATAAATGATGAATGAGCTGCAAAAAGTTTAAACTGAATGTTTGATATTGTAAAAGGCTTTTGGAGTATCAATATCTTGCACATATGTGACTAAGAGCAATTCAGATATATGTAAATTTCAAAAGGCAGATAATGCTGTCATCTTAAATCAATTAATCCCAGGAATAGTGCACTTTTTTAATTTTTATTTTTTAACTTTTTTGTTTATTCATATTCACTTACAGGAGCTGGGAGCACGGCACTCCATTACGCTGCATGTGGTGGTAATGCACAGTGTTGTCAGGTAAGGGTTGTTTAAGAAATAATAAAATGTCCGAGAATGTAAATACGATGTCGAACTTAATTTTGATTTTACTTCTTTTCTTTTTTTTTTCAGCTTTTGATCACAAAAGGTGCCAGTCTTACCACAGAGAATGCGAATGGGTATGCATATGGTTGTTTTTTTCATATTTTGTTTGTTTGATATATCTGATAATTCATGTTTATTTTGATACTTATATGCAGCNAATCTAGGCATAGCTGTTTTAATTTACCTATTTTATAGCTTGCTTGGAGATATATGATGCCTATTGAAGGTCTTTTTCTTTTGTTCCATATACTAAACACAGAAATATGTAGATATATAATATTAATACAACACTCTTTTCTTATAAAATGATTCTCCTTAATTTCTTTCTTTTCTTTCTTCATTTCATATTTGCATATCAAAAGATGGACACCACTGATGGTCGCTCGTTCGTGGCATAGAGATTGGCTGGAGGAAATCCTAAGCCAACAACCGAGACGCCTCCCGAAACTCAGCCCTTCGCCTTATCTATGCCTTCCTCTCATGAGCATTGTCGAAATTGCTCGGTGAGCGTATCTATTAAAAAAAAAACAAATTAATTCCATTTTTTTTTTGGCCGACTTCGAATTCAAAAACAGAACCAAAAACCCTTTCTCACCTCACTAACATCAATTTTTTTCGTCTTGTGACACTTTTCAGACAGTGTGGATGGAGATGCAGAGATTCACAATCGACCTGTTTAGATCCATGCGCCGTTTGCTTAGAAAGAAAGTGTACGGTTGCTGCACAAGGTACTACTCCTCTTCTTACTCAGAACTTGCTTGACAGATGTTTTAATAAATAGGCAAAAATGCATTTTTTTGTCCTGTTGGTTTAACGCCATAGCAAAGCAATTTTAGTCCCAAGGTTCCAACTTTTTGCTTTTGGTCATGTGATTTACTATTTTGCTGCAATTCCTTTGAGGACTGAAATCACAACAAAATTTTAAGTTACAGGACTGAAAATGCAATAATATTTTAAAATTACAGGACTTAAATTGCTAACCAGAAATCCAACCCAAAGATATAAATTGGGAATTTGTTGCAATTTCAATCTTCAACAAAATATTAAATTACAGGACCAAAAGGCGAAACGCTAGAATCTTGGGACTGAAATTCCTATGACGTTAAACCAACATGACTACTAAAAATGCAAATTAATTAGCCAAATAAATAATACAAACTATATAGTATTCTTTATTTCTTCAATCTTTTGTTCCGAAAAAAAAAAAATGCAGGTTGTTTTCACGAGTTCTGTACACACTGCGCCATATATCTTTGCTCCACGTACGCCACATCATCCGTGGGCCAAGGCCCGCCAGGCTCGATCCCTTGTCCACTGTGCCGACATGCCATAGTCTCGTTCGTGAAGCTAGCGGAAACTCGGCCCATAATCAAGGAAGTGGCCCGAACGAGCCTTTCTCTGCCCTTCTGCGTGTGTTCGGCAGATGCGACCTCGTTAGAAGGCCCGTTTGATTTCCATTGGGCCCGAGTTTCGCCACAGGGCCCGAATTTCAGGTCCTTGAGCTGCAAGAGGTTTTCTTCGGTCAGGCTTAGCCCGCGACTCTGCATGGGGGGTTCGAATACGAGTAACTGTTTGGTCAGCCGGGCAGCCGGGCAGGTGGGCCCGTTGGAGGATAGATGTTTGAGGGTTCCGGGCTTCGGGCGGTCGGGTTCATTGAATGAGGGCAGAAGATGGTTGTGTTCTTTCAGTCAGGCCATGGGAGCAGATGGAAATGGATGCTGAGGGGTTTTTGGATTAGTGTTTGATTGATTTTTGTTTGAAGGAATTGTTGGAAAATTCNNNNTTAGGAAAAGTCCAAAAGATAAAACTAGGCATAAGGTTTAGTGCAAACACCAAAAGAAGAAGAAAAGCAATTATAATCTACAATTCTAAGTGATATTTTACAGTATAAATATCGATTATTGACTCAATAAATGAGTGTGATTTATATATATGTCTAGGGAATTATTGGGCACTCAAAATTTGTGTTTGTCATGGACAAGTAATGTGTTTATATATATGTGTAAAATTGTGTAGGGAATTATTGATTCGTGTTTGTCATGGACAAAAGAGCATAACTGTATAATTTGTTTATTAGCAGATTTGAGCTGAATTAGTGGATACTGTGTAAAAAAAAAAAAGAAGAAGAAAGAAAGTTGAGAAGAGATTATTGAAAAACAAATAAAATCAGCACTTATCACATCCTCCTTCATATACCGTTAATAATTGGGCCTGTTGTACCCCAAAAAAAAAATAATTGGGCCTGCACTGGATATGAATCTAGTTATGAATAAAGCCAGCCGAACCCATGCATAGTCCATTTAGAAATGGGCCAAGCCCAAAAAGGATATTATCGTCGGAAATTATTGGTTCAGATTATTTTTATTAGAAGCAGAGGAGATCGCTTTATACATGATGAAAATAAATAATGGGTTGTAGTTAAAACTATCTAGACGAGTGCATATTTAATACTTTATATAACGAAACATGCTGTAATAATTGAGTTTTGTAAGGTAACATCATTATTTTTGAGTCACTAAGCTTACTAGGCATAATCGATTACATATTTTCAAGTCAACAAATATATAACATTTCATTAATATAATTTTTTTATAAAGATATAACAGGTCAACCTACATAACATTTAGCTCGTCTCAAACAATAATTTGTATTTTTGGTCGAAAAGATTAAACGAATTAATTTTAATAAATCAATTAAACCAAAATCCAACAAAAAGTTAAAATACATATATGTATGTATGTACCTACCTTAAATTGTGATTCACTAATGATATTCTAACTCAATTCTAAAAAACAATATTGCACATGAAATCTCCACATAACCATGTACAGAGTACACATGGAATTAATTCAGTATATAGAAAGAAACTCATACATCTCCCTCTAAGAAAAACGTAAATATAAATTTAAAGAAATAATGATATGTAAATTAACTGAAAAACATTTTTTCCCCTTTAAAACACATGTAAATAACCCGTTGCAGCATGTTTTTGAGGATATTACCGAGCTTTTGTTATCCTTGAATTGTGGTATTTGTAATCACGTTGATAGAGCAAATAATGCGTGGTTGCTCATAACATAGCTAAATAACCCGTCTTTTTTCTCTTTCTTCTTTTGTGGTGTATCAGGTTCATGACTTTAATCAAATAAATTTAGAATTTTTATTTGCAAAAAAAAAATAAAAAAACACATGTAAATATATATTAATTAAGCCTCCAATTTGTGAGCAGCACTAGCAAGACATCGCATGACGTCCACCTGAACCCTAAGGGAGGAGATATAATCTAGGGTTTCTCGGACCAAACACCGCTCGTCCATTCTCTCTCCTCCCGGTACAAGCCTCTTAAGCACGCGCGTCTTTCTCCTCACGAGCCTCCTCGCGACAACACCCGAGCTCGATTTCACGCTCCGAGGTACAACCCTAGTGATGCGGCTTTTTCGTAATATCCTCTTGCTGCATGCAATTGCCAAATTATTATTATTATTATTATTATTATTATTATTGTTGTTGTTATTGTTATCTGGTGGGCCACACTTATGGTCCAGTATTTGTTGGACCAGGATTCTGCTGGGCCCGTCTAACGATGAGACGAGGTCGTCCATTAAGGCCCGACTCCAGTGTGTCGTGGCCTTCCGCGTCGAGGCTATGGCTGCATCGGCCGATAGTTTGATGGCCCTCTTTCGCTCAAGAATTCCCATATTGCCCTTGTGGGAATTAGTGTACACGTGGAGGCCCTTTATCCATTTCTTGAGGAATTCCTTTTTGAGCGTTGCTGAATTACTCATTATGCTGGATAATTAAGGATACATAAAAAAGTTAGTTAAGTAGGCCTAATAATATACTACAATTAATGAGAAAAATTTGACTAATCATCCATATATACTATTGGCCTTTTAAATTCTAAAAAAGACTCTTAATTCTTTAATAATATTGATAGGTGTTGGTAGTTTGAGTTAAATATCAAATATGCATGAAGGAAGAACAAGAAATCAAAATTAATGAAAATCTAGCTAGTTAATGATATGGCTAATAGGTGGATTAATGAGCAACTCTAATGAATATAGATTCGTTATTGCTAGCTAATAGGCTATCACTTTCCACTCGTTGATTACTTGATCATGCAGAGGCTCTACGCTGAAAACCTTAATTCTCACTGTTTTGCAGCTTTGCAGTTAATTATCGACAAATATCCGAGTCATCAACGGTTTATTTGGTACAACAATATCATCTAATATAAGTGATTATTTATATATAATATCAAAAGTTAGCAACAAATACAAATCATAATAACAATGCATTTTTCATACCTTGGTTTCATCGAATTGGATATAGCGGAATTTCANAAGACACAAAATTTTGCAGAAGGAAATGAAGATCTTCTTCGGGATCCAAAGAAGTTTAGCAGAAAACAAGGTTTTTTTATTAATTATTATTATATTTTTCGAACCCACAAATAAAAGAAGAAGAAAATAAATAAGAGAGAAGAATATTGTTTAGAAATGAGAAGAATGCGAGACGTAAAAGCCATTTTATATGTTTGGTGGTGGGGCAATTGGAGAAAGACACAGCACATGCGAGCACATGCGAGCTTTCATGGCCCGCATGTTCCAAAAAAATCCTAATTTAACTCAATATTGTTGACATTTTCTTTGGATTTTAATATACTTAGGGGTGTATTTAATTAAAATTTTTAAGGATTTTGTAAGACTTTAGAAATCCTGGTGTATTCAATTGGGATTTTCAAAAGTCTTACAAAATCTTGAGGTATTTAATTTTTTTGACACTAGGATTTATTAAGACTTTTTAAGATTTAGTAGGATTTCTAAACAAAAAACCTTATATGAAATCCCACTTCAAATCTTACCTCCGGACTTGAGATTTCATAAAATTCTTTCAAAATCTGAAAATCCTAGAAAGTCTCAAATCTCGAAAAGTCTTTAAATGTCACTTAAATTCCGAATTGAATACACCAATATACACTTATCTATCTATTTAATATAGATAGATACTTTTAATTAAATAGTTGTTATTATAGCTAGGAAACTCACGAGTATCTTCGCTCGTGATAAAATCTTGATCTAACACCTGTAAAGGTCACTTTTGTGTGACTACATAACAACTACATATAAATCAAGCCAAATGTGAAAATCGGGCTTTAGAGACCAAATGTTGAAGATTTTTCGGGTGATATAAATTTTTGCATTAGATGGTCTAATTTAGACAGGTCGATCTATCATTTTTTTGTAAGGTTATTATCGAACCGATCCGAATCGAGCTTAAGGTTTTTGAGCTCGGGTTCGACTAATTTTCGAACATATTCGTGTTCATTCGTTTAATATTCGGACAAAAAATTTCATTCGTGTTCGCTCGTTTATATAGTTGAACTTGTTCGTGAATTGTTCGACAAGTTCGTGTTTGTGACTTTTATTTTATTTTAATACTAAGTTATTTTATTTAATATTTAACATAGATTATATATATATATATATATATATATATTATACTATATCTGTATATACAATATATAATATATAAATATATAAAATACATTTCTGTTCGCGAACGCTCGTTTAGTTCGCGAACTTATTCTTGTTCGTTAGATAATTAAACGAGCATTCATGTTCTGGTTTTGACAGATTACTAAACGAAAGAGTGTTATAAAACACGAACAAGCATTGTTCGCGAACAGTTCGATGCGATAACAACCTTATTTTTGTGAACAAAAATTTTGCTACAAAATATCGTACTTTTGTTTAATTATGTCATTGTTTATAAACAATGACAATTAAGTATCATTTCCATTTGAAAGTAAACTTATTTATTGATAAACGTAAGATTGTCCAACCATTATACCTGCCTAACGGCACAATCTTATTGCAATTCTTTCACAAATTCTTATGTGAGAAAGCTTAATCTGTACGTAGATCGAACCATCATTAATTTTCAAACGAAAATGCATACACATACTATAAAATGTTATACATTTATTTATATTGTGTTTTAGAATATGTCATTTTAATTTGAAAGTATTCGGCAAGGCTACTATTAGGTTGACCAAATTGTATAACCATATCTTTTTAATAGATATGCATACTTTTATGCACAAATAGAACACTTTAAAAGGCATGAAATGTAAATAAAAGTATGAATTTCTCAGTATAAGTATGTATTTTTATTCAAAAAGTATTACGGGTCGACCTGCTTAACTATTAAACTTTCTTACAAAAGAATTTATGATATAATTTGGAATTTCAATATTTTTTCAATCGAGATGATTGTTAATTGACAGACTAAAAAATACGATGAATTCGGGATCTATTATTGATCACCGAAAGGTATAGAGACTATATACAATGTCATCATATCCTAGACAGCTGCTAATACCAAGATACAAAGAATATTGCTTAAACGTCCTTTTGTTTGTCAAAATATACATAATACACTTACAATTTAGTCTATACATTACAAATTTCCTTTGAGATTTTGTGTAATAAAAACTAATAAGTTCTCAAGAGAACCTTAAGTTATAAAATTAAGTTATTCGGACACATTAATTACAAATTTCCAAATGAATGCTGCAATGGGTTTTGGATATCTAATTAATTGGGTGCCATGAATCTGTATTTGAGATTTGGACGTTACTGTTAAAAAAAGCGCTTATATAATTAATAAATAAATTTTTCATTATAATATACCATTAGGGAGTCTATAAGAGACGCAATATTAGTATATTACTCTAACTAACAATAAATAATTAAATAAAAATGAAACGTAACAAAGAGGTGTAAAAAATCTCACAGAAGTCTTTTATTTGATGTGGACATCACATCATATATCTTAATTTGCCTCCAAATGTCAGTTTTTATCTTTTCATCTAATCTTGAACTTTCAAAATTTTTGGGATTATTTTCCCATTATATTGTAATGTTTTATAAATTATTCTATTCTGAAATTGTATATCATCTCTTCACACAACATCAAGGTCATCTATTTCTGATGTATATTAAATCTAAACTCTTGAACCAAAGTCTATATCCGACAGTCTTTTAATTCGGTTTTGTCCTATGATTATACAGCAAATTAATTGTCTTCACAATAAAATATCATTGATACACATATACAATTTGACAAGAAGTAGTCAAATTGTATAAGTGTATTTTTGTCATCTTACTATTGGAGATTCACAATTTTACATTGATCATGAGTACATTTAGATGCAAATTATAAGGCATAACTAAAATTTATAGTGACTCAAAATTTTAGAATAATTTTAATTTAATGGCTATTAATCCCACGAGTTAANATAGATTAAACTAACTCAAAGGATACATAGTTCGGTTAACCAACGGGTTAAACAATAACACACAAAAGGAAGAAGCATCTGAGCTAGATGTTCCCCTCATCGACCAACTCGGCCTTAGACCATACAACCAAATTCACAAACTGATCAACAACAAAAGAAACAGACCTAAGACAGCTAATTAAGAAATAAATATCATCCACAATAGCATTATAGATAGATGGAAAAGAATCCTTTGTAGATAGAGCCTTCACTATAGCTTTATCCTCCATTTTGCAAGTCAGGTCAGACCATCCCCTACGGTAAGCAAGATCAAGGCCTTGTCTGAGCGCATAAAGGACAGCCATAGTGTGGTCATGAAAACTGCTATGGTGAGACCACCAGCAATGCAACACAGTCTCATCTCGACATATAATGAAACCCATCTTCTGCCTGTTCAATGAGGGGTAATTAGCACTGACAACAAGAGAGTGTTGACCTACTCCTTTACCTTCATTGTCAGCAAAAGATTATCTGTTCTTCCATGAATGTCCTGTGAGGGATGTATAGCATTTCCTAAATCTGAAAATTCAAACCAAGATATCATTGCAAGATTTACAAGTTGCCTCTCAGAAATGACAGATTTTTGAAAGACCCATGTGTTTCTTGTTTTCCAAAGCCACCACAATAAGTAGGTGGATAAGGAAATTCTATCTTCCCAATTTGAGGTCCTCTTCATTAAGCATAAGGTTTCCCACCAGACTTGGAAAGTGACCCCATTATCAGCCAAGCAGTCCCACTGTAAACCAGCAAGCTTCCATACAATTGCAGCTCTGGAACAAAAGAACAGGATGTGCTCTAATGTTTCATCATGCTCACCACACAATTCACAGATGGAATTCTCACACAAGCCCTTGGATTTTAATTGAACTTTCTATCTTCCCAGTTAAATCTGGGTTGATAAACACTTTATTCAGCTTTGCGCTTCAAATTAACAAACCCCAACAGAGATGGACATTGCCAGTAATTGGTTCGAGGCTGTTATTTGAACAAAATTGAAGAGAAATTTAGTGTAATATCTTTTATTTTCAATTATTTAGTTAGAGTGGAACTTTTTTTTTTTTTAACAGTAAGACAAGATTTTAGCGTGTGTCAGAAAATGCAACATCCATTTAATTAGTTGTTTAACTAAATTTCTGTCAACGTTAAAAGGACTACAAATGCTGGTTTGAATAAAGAATAATATCATTAGATACAAAAATGTCGCATCAGAAAAGTACATAAGAATTAATTAAATTACCGTCCTTAAAGTTACCAATGAAATTGATTATTGTAAGTAATGGATGAAATTAATAGTACTCCCTCCTATTTTTATTATATGTCATTCTGACTTAATTGATCATTTGCTAAATAAATGTCGTTTTGGCTATTTTGTACATATTTTTCATTATTATCCTCATCTAACTAATAAATACATTACGTCTTTTCATATTCACTCTCTATATTTTCTCAAAACATCAATCTCTATCCTCATTAATGAGGATTATTATTGACAAAAAAATTATTCTTAATTACTGTGCAACTTCTCAAAACGACATTTATTAAAAATAGGAGGGAGTATTAATTTTCAAACGTGTTTGTGCAATTAGGAACTATAGTCAGACATAAAACTCCGTACTTATTTGTGGACGTTTACACTTTACCGCACGCATTTAAGAGACGCGAAATATGTGCACATATTAACTTGCCTAACAAAGGTAAACAATGTTCAATATACCTAAATTTACTCGAGCTTTTATTGAGCTAAGTGTGACTTATTAACTAAACGAACCGAATATAGAGTTTAAACTCGGTCCGTGTACTAAAATTATCTAACTAAATTTGAGCATTAACAGGTCATTAACTAATAACTAAACGAGTTTCAAATTGAGCTTGGACTTGGTTCATTCATCACAATTAACGAGTCAAACGTGTCCTAGTGAACCAAGTCAAGTACATGACCAACTTGTTTTGTGTAAAATATATGTGTGTGGTTTAATTTCAAATGCTTATATGACCAATATATTATTGTATCAAAAGAATATTACCAATTGTTTCTGATTATACTAATTAGTACCCAACTTATCACAAGTCCATTCGTCCAACTATTTTTTCAGGACCAGCTTCTGACTTATTCATCAATCACACATGCAGAATTTGAATTTTCATGTG
>BKCP01010403.1:1578801-1606527 GCA_008636005.1 Striga asiatica
AATATGGATGGGACTTGGAGCAAAAGGAGTAATAATAGGAACGGTTTGAATTTATATTTTCTAAAATTAATCTCACTTTATTTATTTTTCTATTATTGTAAAATTTGATTTTGGATTTTCTTTAGAATAATTTGTTTTACATAATATTTTGTAACTTAAATTTAGAGTACTTAATAAATTAGAGATTACTCTGTAATTTTGTAGAGACGATATTTGAGTTTAAAAATATGTAATAAATTCAAAAAAAATATATATAATTATTTAATTATTAGTCAGTCTACCAACGACATCGTTGGTTACCTTCGCCAACTCACAATGCTCGTACCTCAGCTTCGTATTCCGGCAAACATGCCATGAGCCCTCTCTTCTGCATCTCATCGAGCATCTTGTTCCCCTCGAAAATCCTTTTTTGGAAGCCAAATTCGATTGCCATTGATCTGTAAATCGTCAAAGGTTGGGAACGATTTCGTGAAGTCTACACAATTGAACTCGAGAAGGTGATATGCCCTAATTCAGGAGGAATCTATAACCTTGTTTCGAGCGCTTTCAAAACCTCACGATCGCGCAAGGCCAAAACCTTAAGGTTCTTCATTTGATAATTGTATCGACAAAGCCAACCCCAACTAGCTTAGTATTCAGATCGTGGTAAGCCGAGCATCAGTCCATTATGATAAAGATCTCATGATTCATGATTAGCAACAAAATCAGAATCAGATGATCAAAATACAAGCCATGAAGTAGAGCTACTATAGCCCAAAAGTGTTGACAGTACACGAACACGGACAAAATCCCATCTCTACATCAAACGCACTACACAATAGCCAACAATAGCCAAATGAAAGAAGCACAAACAGCACATTAATAATAATAATAATAATAATAATAATAATAATAATAATAATAATAATAATAATAATAATGAAGTTCTATTCTCGATTTGTCAAATGGTCGAAAACCGTCACCGCACAGTTGGTTAATCACAGGTAAAAATTGAGATCACCTATATGAAAAACAACAACCAGGCTAGTTCACTTCCTTCAACTAAAAAACGAAAAAAAATAAAAAATAAAATAAAGAAACTAAAATGGGCTCCATATTCAGTTTTCAACCATCTACATCCGAGCATGGGATATATCATACCCGTCCCCAGGAAGGATTAACAGCGGCATTAGCAGCAACTTCAACCACTGGACCGTTTGTAATTTGAGGCCCAACCACAAATCCACCAACAGCATATGGGTTAGCCCCATCTACTGTGGGCCCGCGAATCGTTTGAAGATAAGGCCCGCCAGAAGTGTCTGGACAGCTGCTGTTCCCATGATGTGTAGATGGATGCAAGTTGTCCGAGTTTATGTAAGGACCTTGTGGGATTGAAACTACAAAAATGCGTTGAGGAGTTTTGTGAGGACAAAGACGAATAGTATGAAGAATAATTGTACACATGGATCACATTTTACGAGCAGGAATAATTACCACTAGCCCTCGGCTCGGCTTTTATTAGCTCCGCTCGCAATCTCTCTACTTCTTCAACCAAGGCAATAAGATCTTTCTCTGATTTCCTCATCTCTTCCACTTTCTTCGTGTTCAAGCCTTTTTCGTACTCAAAAGTCTTGCTTCATTTCCCAAAATAAATAAATGAAGTTAAGATGCAATTACTAGTTAAAAACTTAAAACATCAGCAGTATTTACAGCTCAAGAAACCATTCCTTTGAATACAGTAAACGAAACATTGTAATCAAACACAGCTATATGAAAATGTAAGAAAAAATACGAAGTCCACCTACATTTCAAGATTTTAAGCATAGAAACCACAACACAACTACACAAGAGAAAACAGTCTAGTACAAAATCAAATGCGAGCCCATGCAAATTAACTGCAGAAAATAATAAAACAACAAACAAATACCACTCACCATAACCTCTTATGCTCGCTCCTCAAGCCCTCAAGCTGCACGTGCATTTCTGGAAGCTTCTTAACATTCGCACGAGTATTCTCCAATTCTATGTTAGCCTGCTGGATTTTAGCAATCAACTCCAGTTTTTCCGTCTCTAAATCCCTGGCTTCACCCCGCGCCTCTTCAAGTTCCTTCATTAAATTCTCCCCGGCCCTTATATCAGCTTCCAATTTCTCGATCTTGTCCAACAAAATTCGAATTTCAATATCCCCTTCATTTTGGATACTCTGGATATTTTCTCTAAATTTATCTGCTTCCTGCTTTGCAGCCACAACATCCTGCCTCAGGGCCAAATGGCTGGACGCTAGTGTACGGTTATCCCTAGTGAGTCTTTCTATTTCCGCCACCTGTAATGCCAATTTGTCCTCTAAAAGCACGGCAAGAGGGATTTGTTCCCTGGGATGGTGAGGATGAGGAGGCAATGGCCCACGACGCAATCGTTCGTCATATGCTGGCGGTATAGTTCTTCTCGAGCCCATGAAATAGAGATGATATCCTGACCTGTGAAAAAACGAGAAAAGACGATGGATAAAGCTTCAGAAATTAAGTTGAGAATTACTGACGAATTATAGATACGTGATACCACGGAATTATTTAAAATTAGATAGAAACCTTATCTGTAGCATTACAATTACTCAAGGCTTGATGCCTGGAATTTCAACCAAAAAGATTGATATGATTATGAAATATTACTTGCATGAGAAGTGCAGGTCATGTCCGAGTTTAATAATTAATATGCAGCATAAAATCTTAGCAGTGCACTACGCACACTTTCACATAGGACCCATGCAGAAGACTCCTTCCAAAACATTCCTAAAATGAGAAATTTTCTATTTACAAATTTAGCGAGAACTTTTATGTGAATGATAATATCTATACACGAGGTACAACATAAAGTTGAAGTGAGTGCGTGAAATAAGAATAAAGAGAGGAATCCTAGAGTTTACAGTATTAACTTGTTCACGTCGTATTAATTTTTCGAAACAGATGGAAAAATTGCACCAAAAAGTATCAATTCTTTGGAAGAAACTGATGCCGACTAATACTTGCTGGAAAAAAAAAAACTTAAACCAAATCAGATTTTCTCACAAAAGCTAGTGAACGAAACTTTCTCTGATTCAAAATTTCATACAAACTTAAAAATAATTCATTATTTGGTGAATTAGGAGAATCTCTACTCAATCTCATTTGGAAAACATTACGGATTTGCTTTGTTTGCTGGTGACGGTACATGTACTTTCATTTTCTCAATCCAACCTATTTAACTCCACTTCATCACATGTTCGTTACGACCCTCATTACATTTCTCTCCTAATACACCACAATGTCCAATGATAGTCCACAAAACACTTTCCTCTTATCAGTCAAGATATAACCAAGCATTTCCATATATGGCATTACATTCTTTTCATTTTCACTGGCGATCAAGAGGACAAAGCTCGGCTCGGGCCCATCTGATCTGCAACTTGCATGCAGCAAGGATTTGCAGACAGGGAAAATCACTAGAAATCATTATCTTAGCCCCTTCCACTAAGATGCAGCCAAGAAAACAAATTTCAGCCAAAATTTTGTGCCAGCGGGCAGCATTTAAAAGCATCTCTAACTACCGACATTCTCTTTCCAAGTAACTAAATGCATTTCTCATTTCTCAACTATTTCTCAAACTGGAATGGAATTAGCTACTGATAATCACTACCCCAAAGGACGAATTTACTTCCCCAAATAACAACAAGAGCCCAACAAATTTCACAGGAGCATCACTAAAGCTATGTAATCCCCCAATCACAAACTATATATGTATATACAGAACAAAGGCTGAAAAATTACTCGAACGACTAGCCCAGGAACCATAAATCATATATCATCTAACACACAAATTCATAATGTGATTCAAAAACATCAGTACAGCAGTTAGAATTTTGCTACGAACAGCACACTTTACCAAAAACATCGATTTTATCCGAGTTAAGCATTCAATTTAGGCCCAAAAAATTCAAAAAACAAAAAATGAACACCAAAATAGAGGATTTAAATACTTAATATAACTCGCAACGGCAAAATAGGTCGAAGAATCAAACCTTTTTACTGCGATTTTCGTTGCGGAGATATCATCTGCAGCACATATGCACCAGGAAGGAGGCAAAACCGAAATGCAGTGAAATGAATTGGACCTCAAGCGCAAAATGCGAAAGAGTGTATAAATATTTGTGTCATTGAACATTAGAGGAAGGAGGCAAAACCGAAATGCAGTGAAATGAATTGGACCTCAAGCGCAAAATGCGAAAGAGTGTATAAATATTTGTGTCATTGAACATTAGCCCTTGGGTTGGGCTTGTGAATTCATAATAAGATTTTACTAATAATTGCTATTTCGTCCGCTACTATAAGATTATTCGCATCTTATATTAATCTTGTCTCGTTATGTACTTTAGTCCGTCGTAATAATGAAATGTCGAGATTTTTATTTTCCTTTTTAATATGGTCTGAAATCGTAAACGGACGACTACTTTATTTTATATTTTTATTGAAGAAATATAACAAAATGAAGTAATTGTTATTTTTACAATTTTTATATTTTGATATGAATTCAGGGTGTATTCATTCGGTAGATAACTTGACCTTTTTATTATTATTTTTAAAATTATAAAATATACTTTTAAATTTTTAAAAAATCTTACAAAAAATATAGATATTCGATTTATTTATTTGGATTGTTTGGACTTGTCAAGATTTTTTGAAATTTCAAGCGAAATCTCACACAAATCTCACATTTCATACTAATTTTTTATGGATTTCAACTAAATAAAGAAAATTAAAAATATTAAATTTTAAAATTATTTAAATTTCACTCAAAAGTCAAATATCAAATGAAAACAACTTACAAATACGGGTAAAAATAGTTTCGCTATGTCTCTAATATTTTTTCTTTTCATTTTTTTTGGCCCCAAGTCCATGGCTAGTCCACCCAAAAAATTATGCAATATTGGGTGTTAATAATACACTAGTACAACACCCATGTATTACATGGGTGGCGACGGTGTCTCGTTCATGGACGGATTCATAAAAGTGGGATGGGTATCCGGACAAGTCAAATTCAAGACCGTCCCGGCCGGCGCCCACCCTTACCATAAATAATCAACATATTATAGATAATCCGAACCTAAATATATTTGGATTAGAAGTAAACTAAATCTACCCAAGTCTAATAACGAAGTATATATTTTTGCCACATAGGATCCCGAAGCATGCGAGCTTGCCACATAGGCTCAGCACGTTCTCAATTAATATATAGGGAGGGATTATATATAATTTGCACATAAACGATATACAGTATGTGCTATTCAAAATTAGCAATTCTTTAGAAAAGGTCATCACCCTATTATACATTTTCAATCCCATATGTGGATAGATGTAGTCCAACTTGACCAAGTACAATGGTTGTACCAACTACCAAGTCCAAAAGCAGGACAACATATATATATACATATATATATATGATGCATTTTAGTTGAACTTCTAAGCAATAATCAAACTAAAAACTCAAGACAACCATGAATTTCTCCTCCCAATTTCTCAATTTTCTAGTCATCCTAAAAGAGTCCGTCAAACTACTCATCAAGAATGGGAAAATAATGGCTTTAGTAACCGCGCTTTCTCTATTTTCCTTCTCGGTTTTCTCCTTACTTTTCGATCTTCCCCCGTCTTCCCTGACGCAGGACATGCTTGCTCGGGAGTCCTTGATCCCGATATTGAGCTCCAACAGCTCTGAATTCAGCAATTACCTCTCGAGAATCAAGAACAAGTTTCCATTACTTGCCCCAACATTGTACATTGTTTTGGTGTTCTCTTACTCCCTCGTCACATTTCTGTCTACAATTGCTACGGTCATAGTATCGGCCGAATCCCATAAGGGGAACGTGAACTTTTCTGC
Organism: Striga asiatica; assembly: GCA_008636005.1. Classification (NCBI taxonomy): domain Eukaryota; kingdom Viridiplantae; phylum Streptophyta; class Magnoliopsida; order Lamiales; family Orobanchaceae; genus Striga; species Striga asiatica. The sequence goes on from BKCP01010403.1 coordinate 1,584,688, forward strand.
AAAAGAGTTGTGTTCGAGTACCATGAAATCTTGTATAGGGTCGTTTGTTACTGGGTTTTACACGACGATTCTCGTCATAGGTTATGTTTTCTTGGTTTTGACTATAAACGCCCCTCTAAGAATGTCATCTAACATGTCTACCTTAGGTTGGGCTGTTTTGTTCACTTTTTTTGCATACGTTTTTTATCTCTATCTATCGAGCATTTGGATTTTGAGCTTGGTGGTGTCGGTGGTCGATCGAGACTGCAGCGGGATCAGAGCGCTTGGAAAATCGGCCGAAATAATCAAGGGCCAAGAATTAAGTGGGTTTTTGCTTAATGTTGTGATGAATTTAGCTTCTTGGGGTGTGTACTTAGGATCAATGAATATCAAGAGCGGAACACATTGGATATCAAATGAGAAGATTAAAGGGTTGATATCGGTGGGTTTTACTTGTTTGGTTTGGGTTTTGAATTTTGTGGTCTACACAGTTTTGTACTTTAGGGGCAAGGAAGGAATTGGGCAAGAAATTGAATTAAATTTGAGTAATGTGGAGTATGCCAAACTAGGCAATGATGATCCACTTGTGGGTGTAGCTTGAAATTGTTTGTGGCCTGGTGTTAAATTATAGTTTGTGGATTTGATGTGGATTTTTTTNTCGTTTTTTTTTTCTCGAAACGATAGAAATTTTATAAAAACTAAACCACATAATTACAACTAGAAATTAGCTAGAATAGCTAAGCAGCCTTTATAAAAACTAAACCACATAATTACAACTAGAAATTAGCTAGAATAGCTAAGCAGCCAAACAACTGAATTTAGGAGGCCTACCCAAAGGTAGGTTAGAAGCAACTATACTAACTCACTCAAAAACAACAACTAAACAGCTCCCGTCAGAAGAATACATGGAACTCAGTCCCGACAGGAGAAAAAGAAAATAAAACACAATCTACACACAAATATAACAACCAACACCTATAACAAAACACCAACACACAAAGATAACCAGAATAAGGCCCTTCCCACAGCAGCGAATCCAAATCGAACAAAACCGACGCCGACACCCACGGGCAGCCACCCACATGAACGGAGACCCGGTCCAAGCCGCGAAGCCAGGAACTGCAGAAACAATGCCTAACTAGAATCGAGACCACAAACCTTGCCCTGTTCCGATAGCCAACCCCTAGACCCGCAACCGGAGATCAACAAAACAAGCTCCACCATCCCAACCACGACGACCCAGGCCCAGGACACATGACCCGGCCCCGACCCAACTCCGCTGATACAACCAAAAGCCCCAAAAGCAGAGAAATTAGGAGAATGAAGGAGACCGAAACGGCCCGATCTCAGCCCGACCACCACCACAAAGATGATCAACGCCACAGCCCTTAGTCGCATGCTCGCCGGAAAAATCGCCACTACTCAGACACCGGGGAACCGCCGGCCAAATACCCTCCGTGGCGACCAGAAAAGAGGCGAAAACCAGATTGAGCGACCCGCCGCCTCACCGGGGAAGAGGAATCCGACAATCCGACGAGCTTGCGAGAGCCGGCCGTACGGCCCGGTGACGACCGCCGCCGAGATGGCCCGGAGGGGCCCTGCTGTGGAAAGGGGAGCTGTTTGGCGAAGAAGGGTTTGGTTGATTTGGGGGTTTTCTGATTTTTCTTCGAGGAGAGAGAAAATTTTATTGTTCCGATTTGATGTGGATTTAAATGTGTGATAGTAGAGTTTTTGTTGTTATCATACAACTAGAACTACTAATTAAGCTGTGGTCATAAATAAAATATTATAAGCCGATATTATATTTATAATTATGAATTATATAATATAGATATCATATTTTATAAATTTAATCATTAGTAAAAATGAATTATATAATGATAAACTATTTTACTTACATACGAATTACCATAAAATAAGGGTCCAAACAAATTATTTGGTTGAAAGAATATTAAATTATTATTATTATTTTAGATATAACTATAAAATATTAATAGTATGATTATTTTGTTATGAGGTGTTGATAATAGTGAAGGAAGTTAAGTTGTACTACATGAATACTAATTTTTTTAGCTGACATATACAATTCTAAAACAACAAATATAAATTAAAAAACAAATTAGAATAAACCAATATTTTTTTAAAAAAAAAATCTATTATAAGAAATATTATTTATAAATTAATTCAAGATAAACTCGTCTGATAAATACAATACAACACCCAACATGCCACAATCCATAAGGATCAGAAACAGGTTGGAACCTGCTTAGAAAAAAAACGCAAGACACACTAATACCTAGAAAACAGAAGCAAAGAAAGCACTAAGCACAGAGATACCAAACCAAGAAACACAACTAAAAACACAAAACTAGCCACTGCCGAGGCCTAGCTAAGAAAATAAAAACAAGCCAGAAAAACAAAAACTAGACAGAAAACAGAAATAAAGAGAAAGAGCCTATGCTTGAGAAAGAGAAGAGCCATATTCCTGCCATTCCTTAACTGCTGTGTGATGTTTTATGTTTTCTTGTGACATATCATAAAAAATTATTATGTTATAATTTTTAATTATTAATTATTGTTTTGTTAACAATATATTCCTTCTATTTTTTTATAATTTTTAATTATTAATTAATGCTTTAATCATTTTATTATAATTCAAGGAAAATTTGAAGATATCTATAGATGGTACATCCAATAATAAATACAATCCCACGATTTTAAAACACATCTAATATATGTTTAAAATATTCACAAAAATCCCACAATTTTAAAATACATCTAACATTAGAATATTCACAAAATGTTTGAAGCAACTTATGTATAAAAAAGAATATTTTTAATATACAAAATCCTCACGTAACTTGAGATGAAAGAGGTAATATAGTGGAAAGATATGATATTTCCAGGATATTTACAATGTTACAAAAAAAATTGAATGATATATCACAAAATTGGAAAAACTTACTAGATAACTATCTATTAACTATTTTGATAATTTTGATGTGTTTGAATTATCAATAATAATTAATTTCATTATATTAATTAAATATAGAAACAATAATGAGGTATAATTTGCAGTAATGTTGTAAAATATGTGAATAGTATTGAAAAATTATAAAAGTTTGGAATTATAAAAGTTTGGAGTTGTTGGTGGCTTGATTTGGAGTTTCCATTTTTTGGGAAGGGCCCGAAGGATGATAACAATGGTGGAAATGGATTTTCGAAGAATTTTGTTGTCGGGGTTTCAACTAATGCAATTAGAGCTATTAAATTAAACGAGCCGCTCGTGAGTTCAGCTCATTATGGCTCAAGTTTGACTCGACTCGTTTGACAAGCGTGTCGAGCTCGAGTTCATTTAAATCATGTTTGGTTAAGCTCGGCTCACTAAAGCTCGAAAAAATAATTTTGATGTAATTTTTTATAGTTCGTCTAGCTCGATTCTGACTCCTTAAGGCTCGAGATTGACTTGTTAATATTGATAAATGAGTTGAGTTCAAGCTTGATTATGAGCTCGTTATGTTAACGAGTCGAGCTCTCTAGATGAAATTAGTGGTTCTGGGAAGCGGGTTTTGGGTATTAACGATGGTATTGAACTGGACCCCAGGAGAGAAGTTTATTACTTACCTAGTAAATAAACTAGACCTCGTGATATCTCGTATACTCTAAAGTCGTCTAATAATGATGAGCACATGTGGTGAATAATGGTTTTTTTGATTCATCAAGGAGTGTGACTTATTCTGATAGGCCAACAACTCGGTGAGCTGAGAATTATTATTAATCACATGGTGTGTTGTCGATTATATTCAATCATTATGTCCTAGTGCGTCAGGTTGATGATGTCCCCAAGATGAACTCAAAAAGATTATTATGTCAAACAATGCAAGCGGATGGAGTTCTAACATAATAATAAGAATTGAGTGATACTAGTTTTGAAAAATGAAAAAGTTAATTAAAATGTCACTAATTAATTAGTTGACGTGTATTATATCTTAAATACGGGGAGATAAATCGATGATAATGCGCCCCATGTAATTGGGGTGAGGAAAAAATAGTGCAATAATAAATCTTTAGTCGACTGATTTGTTAGTAATGACTCAAGAAATATAGTGGACCACAACTCAAGTATTTGTTGGCCCTTTGGGAGACCTATTCTAACCTCCTTAATATCTTTGTTGCAGCCTGCAAATAAATCACTTGGGGTCTCATTCTCTTACAAGAAATCATAATTCACATGCCTAACCATAATAAATATAGGGCTAGGCGCGCGAGTGAGAACAAGAGAGGGGAGAGCTAACACACGAGTTCGGGAGATCGTCGCTCACACGATACCCAACAGAGGTGAATGAATATGACTAAAGACGTTGAGATCATAGGCATCGAGAAGCGAGCTAGACATGTGAGTGCAAGAGTTGAGAAATCAAAACGTTTGTCCGACCCGTAGGCCGTGTAAGTCGTCTCAGAGTCGGCTTAAATAAATCTGTAAGATCTTGTTCCTAAACTTTAGATCCTTTGTGCATATGATTAATTTCTTAGGATTTGATTAGATAACAATAACAAATGTTCTTTGTTGAACCCAACAGAATCGAGATTAAGAGATAAAATGACTTATAAGTCCAATGGTGGGACTAGCAAAGCAAATATGGTTTAAAACTAAAATATTTTGCTGATAAAAATAAAAAATCAATAATGCTTCAATCTAAAGAAAAATTATAAGAAAATAAAGGGCAAAAAAGGCTCTTATTTTGTATGTGAAAAACATGGACATGTTGCAATAGATTGTCTAGATCGAAAGGGGCTAAAATGAATGCAAGCGGTGATGAGATCATTGCAACTTTAAGCCATGTATGTGGCGTCTAGGGGAAGGTGCAGTGACGGTTGTAGGATGCAAGTGTCACCGTTCATGCTACCTATGACAAATCTCTTTTCAAAACTTTTGAAAATGCAAATGGTGATCAAGAGATTCAAACGTGAATTGAAAAAAAAATCCAAAGTGCTAGGCAAATACACAATTTAGATGATTTTCACTTTAGGAAAAAAAAAATCACACTTATTAATGTGTTGTATGTTCCTGATATGAATAAATCTTGTTAGTGGTGATTTACTTAACAAACCGGGTATAAATGTCGTGTTTGAATCAAGTAAGCTACTTTTTAACAAAATCAAAAAAATTTGTTGGAAAAGTTTTTTTTATTGATTGGATGATTAAACTTTATACTGAAAATAGCATGAATAAATAGACATCTACTTCTGTTTATGTGTGTGACTCAAATTATTTGTCATTTTGGCATAATAGGCTTGCACATGTTGATTTAAGCACTATTTAAAAATAGTTTAATTAATTGTGATATAAATGAATTTAAAAAATGTAAAATAAGTGTCCCTTCCAAAATTATTAAAAAAACTTTTCAAAGTGTTGAAAGATCATCAAATTTGCTAATTTAAAATAATAGTGACCTTTGTGAACTTAACAGTGTAAAAACTAAATTAGATTTTTTTTAAAACGAAAGACATCCCATTTTCTCTCTCGCGAAAACTCTTCCCCCATTTTCGCTGGAACTTTTCTCCTTATTCACCGTTGATTTGCCTTCCACAGCGATGGCGGGTCTCGGCCCAATGGTCGCCTTCGTCTGCGTGGCCTGCCCTTGCTGTTACGCGCCCCTAATTTTTCTGCGATTGGTGGTCCTCCGTGGTCCCTCTCGGCCGGCGTTGTCTTTTTCGAGTGAGGTCTTTGGACTCTGGTCACCGGCGGGTATGCGGTGGTATTGGGCGGTGTGTGGATCAGTGGGTAGGGCGTGGCTCCGGCTGCTGCAGCGTTTTCGCATCAGAGCGGTTGGAGTGAAGAACCAAGCCGCTCTCACCCCTCCAATTCTCTAGTATTGGGGACGGCAGGGGATCTGGTGCTTCTGGGCTCGACTAGTGGTGTTAGACGTGTTTGGTGGTGCTGGAGTGGAAGCCGGCTTGTTGTTTCTCCGGTTGGAGGCTGGTCATTTCGGGGTTTGGTTTGGTGTTCGGGTTCGGCTTCTGTATAGGCGGTTCGACATTTTCGGAAGTTGTTCTCTGGGAATTGGATTTTCCTTGGACTCGACTATTGCTCTGTTGGTTCGGCTCGGTTGATCTGCTGTGGAAAAGCTCCCTTTTCGTTTGATTATGTTTTTGTATGGCTTTAGTTTGTTGTTTGGTTAGGATACGTGTTTTTGGTTTGGGTCGTTGACCTCTGTGAATCCGAGTGTGAGCGTATTATCCTGTTGGGCTTGTACACTCGAGCATTATCTTCTTAGGATCTTTTTCAGTAGTTTTATTTAGTTTTGTTTGTATTGTTGCGAGTTTGTTATTTATCGTTGCTAGGTGAGGGTCTAGGCGATCTTCAAATCTGTCTCTCAGTCTTTTCAGTCTTTGGTTGTATTTTTTAGCTTTGGATGTTTCTCTTCGCACTTTGTGCGGTCTTTAGTTATATAATATCTCTATCATTTCGAAAAGTGTAATCTATAAATGTTAAATTAATAAATTTATATTTATAATAAAAATTTAAATTTATGATTTATTTTTCTTAGCATTTATTAAAATTGTTTTATTATTTCTATTTAAAACTATATCATTCACACTTAAAACTCACGCATTCTTATTATAATAAATTCTACATTACTTTCATATAATATGTTTGATATTCTTCCTATTTTTAATAAGTGTCGTTTTGAAATTGCACAATAATTAGGAATATTTTTTTGCCAATAATAATCCTCATTAATGAAGATAGAGATGAATACTTTGAGAGAAAGATGAAGAGTGAATATGAAAAGACGTAGATAATAATAAAAAAATATGTACAAAAGATCCTAAATATCATTTATTTAGTTAATAGTTGATAAAACTAAAATTACATTTAAAAAAAAATAGGAGATAGTAGAAAATTTATTTAATTCATGAATAATAATTCTATAATTTATAAAATTATTTAAATTAACACGAGAATTGGTCATTTTCATATTTCCGAGGTCAGAAGCAGAAAGTAGAAAAAATGCATTTTGATAATAATAATTTTCCCTCAATTGATAATAATAAAACGAAAAGGGAAAAGAAAAAAGGAAAAAAAAGCGCAAAAAGATGAGTAGAGCGATATGCAAATCCATACTATTGCCTTCTCTCACTTCCACTCACCTCCGGGCCGCGCCGCTCCGATCCGCCGCGTCGAGGTCGTCTCGAATGGCCGCCGAAGATTCTTCTTCATCATCGTCCTCCTCTTCTTCTCCTTCACCTTCCTCAGCTATCGATTTCCTCACTCTGTGTCATCGTCTGAAGGTAACTCCAATGTATTTATGTATTATTTCCGTGCGAGTTTTCGCATTGAGACCGTGCTGGAAACGAGAGATTTGATTCAATGTAATATCTATTGGCTTCGCAGAATGAGAATTGCGAATGAAAATTTGTGCATTTCAGTGTTTTCTGACTTGTTTGTTAATGGTTTGGTGTTCATATAACTGATTAAAAATGGGGAAACCAATGACATGTAGCCTTGTAGTAGGCATGGTCGTGCTATTGTATAAGTCTGTTTTGTAGTTTTTTCATTCTAAACACTTGTGCAGTGTTGTGAAGGATATCTTTCATTGGATACTGGTGTTGGATTTTTAGCTGCTGTATCACATTTAGGGATCATTAGCTGCCATCATAATTGTTGGGATTCGTATGAAATACAGAAAATGAGTAACGGATGATTACTTTGTGGAAAGTTGATAGTTATGGGTGTCGATTTTATTCTTGTGTGGCCGGTGACTATCAGTGCATTGCAGCTTTTATGATTCTATGGAAAAAATTGGTTTAACAACTGCTGCTCATGTTTTCGATGCTATATGCCTCATTTAGATTTGCTGATGTTGAATTTTGGAATCTAATTAGGCAACTAAGAGAGCCGGATGGGTGCGAAGAGGGGTTAAAGAACCGGAGTCAATAGCTGATCACATGTATCGGATGGGATTAATGGCTCTTATAGCTTCCGACATTCCTGGTGTAAACCGTGAAAAGTGAGCGGCTTTTATGAATTGTTGCTTTTCTGTTTTCTTACTTCATTTTGGTGAAGCCTGATATTCATTCAACATAAAATTCCTATTTTTGTTTGGAAAAGTAGACCAGCAATTCTGTTTTGATTTTCAGGTGTATGAAGATTGCCATTGTGCATGACATTGCTGAAGGTGAGAATTACTCATTTGCACTAGTTACATTTCTTCGAATATACTATTTGCCTCGAAGAAGGGGGCAATTCTTTTTTATCGGTATATATTTTCTGCTTGAGAAAGATATTGTCCAGTCGCCAAGCATCCTGTTCTTAGAATATGTGAGAGTATTATATAGTTTTTATGTTATCATCTGACAGGATACTTGTGCACCTGTGTTTAAGCATTCTTTACTAATGAAGCAAAAGAAGCAGAGGAAATGGAATAAAATAGATCCGGTACTAAATGTTATAACCTGGTGTAACATGTATAAGTTCTATAGTTGTTTTGGTTGTATATACCCCATTTACTATTCCAAAGCTACCCTAAGTGAGCGAGGGAGAGCATTTATTGTCAGAATGGTGAAGTATATGATGATTTATTAGCTATATTAGTTGATTATTTAATTTATTGTACTTATTTTTCTACGAGATACTCTAATCTCATCAGAAATGAATAATTTGTAAATGCTGATCTGCCATTGGTCTTGTTTGTTTCATCTGGACAGCTATTGTTGGAGACATCACTCCTTCTGATGGGATCCCAAAAGAAGAAAAGAGCAGACGTGAACAAGAAGCATTAAAAAACATGTGTGAATTGCTTGGTGGAGGGGAACGAGGTATTAAACCCCTTCATGCTACACTTGCAGTTTGTTTAAAATCAATCTTGACAATGTGATCTATCTTTTTACCAGTTGCCTGCTGATTGTACGTATTTGATGTAGCTGAGGAGATCCGTGATTTGTGGATGGAGTATGAAGATAATTCTTCAATGGAAGCTAAACTTGTAAAAGACTTTGACAAGGTACTACGTTATGGATGTACTATGTAATATTGAATTCACTTACTTGATAGCTCTTGTAGTGATATGTATTGCTCAAGGTTCAGAATTAAAGTATATCAATTTAGTCCTCTCACTGAGTGTCAATCATGCAAGATCTATGAAGCTGACAACATGAAGTGAATCCATACTAAAAAGGTGAAAAATGAAAAATAGCAAATATCAGGAAGTAGGAATAAGGTGAAACACATAACCCCATGTAGCATCCGCGTCTCATTTGCATGGAGGATGAAACTCTATGGAGTACTTTTACCAGTTGTCTGTTGGTATTTGGAGATAGTTATTAGATGAGTAATATACCAGTAGAGGTGCTGAACCTTAATTTGGTAGTCGCATATATGGTTATTCTCAGAGATGCTTAGCATATTGAAACTATTAGTTTTATATTTTTTATTTGATTTGTGCTTCCATTATTTGCTTTCATATCTTCTAAATTATGGTAATTATTTATTTATTTTTCAGGTGGAGATGATACTTCAAGCCTTAGAATATGAAAATGGTAAATCAACATTGTCCCTGTCGTTGTTTCCAGTACCTTTAAATACTTTCATATCTTGGATTTTTTGGATCTTGGGTCGTGATAGGGTCTGAGAAATTAACACGTTGGTTTCCCCAAACTCAAGAAGAATATACCCGATTACTTGATGGAACCTACCTATATGAGTTGGCCTCATGGCTTTTAAATATCATATTTCAGATTTAGATAGGAAATTTGCGATTCCTGTAATCAACAGTTAATACCACAACATTGATGGTTGAAACGAAAGGAGCAGTAATTTTCACGCATTGCATACATACAAGCTGAACAACGTGTAGACTGCAATGTAGGACGTAAATATTATTTAATGTGTTAGAGATCAACCCCAATGGAAGAATCATAATATTTAAACATTCTTGATTATTTTGATCATTTTAGTATCTGTCATAGTGTCATAGTAACTGGCATGCCAAACAAATAAAATGAAAGTTCATGGTGAATGATAAGTATGAACCAAATAGTTTCACCTAATTTTGTTAGCGTCTATCTGGCCAAAGTGTTTTCGATCACTCCGAAACTGATACACTATCTTGTATCCAGAGCAAAGCAAAAATTTGGAAGAGTTCTTTGAGTCCACTGCAGGTGCACACTAATACCCAGTTTTTTCTTTTTTCTTTTTTCCACAAAAGCATCCATTCTACTTATCCACTACATTTACTTGTTGCTATCCTGATATTTCCTAAGTTTCAGGAAGAGAATTTGATATTTGCTTATTATGACTGTCTTACATCTCTCGCATATGAAGTTTGCATCTGCTGAGTGTGTTCTGAAAGTATTGGCACAAACTCAAGCAAAATTTAAAAAAAAAAAAAAATACAATAGTTATTCCATTTTAATGAAATTAATAAAAAAAATACAATAGTTATTCCTGGCATAGTGCTAATAATGGACTAGATCAAAATGGCTCAATTAAATTCTAGTGCTTCTTCTATTAGTGAAGTTTCTAGAAAAAAAATAATATATCAAACGGCGCAATGCACCTTGGGTCGCTACGGAAACAGCTTCCTTGTATAATTACAAGGGTAAGGTCTGCGTACAACTGACCCCCCAGACCCCAACCTGTTGGGAATATACTGGGTATGTTGTTGTTGTTGTTGTTGTTGTATTAAATTTAAAGTTTTTTCAAATCATCCATATCCGTATGGAATTCTTTGATATCAGTTAAATGTTTCTTTTTGAGATGTTGGAGATTCCTCAAATGGTCGTAATAGCTAATGAATCATTTCAAGTGCTATACTCTCGTGAATGGGCATTTCCACTTACTGAAGAACTGAATGCATTATTTGCAAAAATATTTCATATTAAGTTCTATATAAGCTGAAAAGTTGGCATGATCTCCTAACTTATTGTTCATGTTTTCAGTCACTATATACGTTTGTTATATAGTGTTGTTATCTAAATTTTCTTTCCTTCTAAAGGGAAGCCGAAAATAAATGTGTCTCGATTTATTGTCATCCTGTTTAACTGCCGGTCTTTTTGTAGGGAAGTTCCAAACTGATTTGGGAAAAGCTTGGGCTTTCGAAGTTGCGTCAAGGCGAAAAAAGAAATAAACGAAGTTTAACTGAAATATACCTGGAAGGCCGAAAGTTACTAGTGTTCTTAACCTCTTTGGCTGGTTTTCAGTGGATACGCAGTTTTAACTGTTACAACTTTTGTGACAGGTACAATTCCCACAGCATACAGTACAACTGTTGATTAGCTAAACGCTCATTTTTTATGTTTCTGTGAAGAAGCATGCAATGACGTAGGCCAGAAAGACCATGTTTCATATGTTTGCATCCAAATGTAAAACTTGGTTGATGGGCATATGTGATAAGACCCCAATGTACGTTAGCTTTTAATGGCCCAACAAAAGCGTTGTGTCCAGAATAGGGCCCAATAAGCGCACAACAAGTGCCCAATAATGGTGCGGAAGTGAAGTCGTAGACTAGATTGTGACACCGTGGCAAAATTTCTCAATTTCAATCTTCTTCTATTTCGGTCATTCGCATTGAATGTTGCGAATGTTTCTGTGGGGTTTATGGTATTACGAATTACCAGCTTTTGCAATAAATTATTGTCGATTCTTTTAAAGGTGGAGAATAGCTATTCTTTTATACTTATCGAGTTTTTATAATACAAACATAAAAAGTATATATATTTTCAATTAAAGCCAAGCTCAATTGTCCACTTCATTTTCATGAATCTCAATCAAATTTCCATTATCTTGGGCCAGAAAGCTCCATGCAGGTGCCACATCATCATAATCACCACCAACATCCATAGTCATTCTTATTATTCATGTGTTTTTTTTTTTTTTGTGGGNGGTGTGTTATTCTTCATTATTCAAGATTGTAGTCTCCACTTGTAAGAGTTTTAGTTTTGTGGCTTAGTTTGAGTTAGCGGCTCTAGGCTACCTGTGAGTAGTCGTACTACGTCGGGGTAGTCCTCCACTAGTTTCAGTTTAGTGGTCGTTTGATTCAGCTGTCGCGGTTGCCTTAATCAATTTTATGTTTGTGGTGTATTGTTTCGCAAAAAAACATGTATTACAATTAGAAAATCAATTATAAAATTGGGGTTGACTTGATTTTTTTTATGGATACAAATTTAATCCTGATTGAATCAAATTATGTAGAAAAATATATGTTTCGAGTAAATACTCGTGATATATTTATTTTTGATAAATGATTAAAATTAACTATTAATGAGCACGTGAGATACGAAAAATCAAGAGACCTATCTCATATTGGACTCGTAAACGATGATAACTCTTTTTATTATAATATAAATGAGTTGAAGAGGTCACAACAACAAAAGCTATGTACAAAGTGTTGGTGTTGTCTTCGATCACACGAGCGCACCCGCTGATCGGCTCGGGTCAGGCCTTGGACTTGGACTGTGGGCTAGACTTGGGCGGATAGTCTGAGTTTGTACCTCAGGTCCAACCTCTATAATATTTTTGTTGATAGTAAAGTTGTGGCTTAATATTAAAATCCAAACTGAGTTGGGTTTGGACGTCTTAACACTTGAAAATGGGAAAGTCGTTTATGTCCATTACAATAGCCATGACTGGGTTGTTGTTTGCCTTTAGTGATAGCTGACCTCTGGTTTTCTCTACCTGAGCTAGAAATAGTTCTATAAATAGAACATGGTTAGAATTGCAGAAGGACACTGAACATAACATCACCTGCATCTTACTCTCTGAAAGTCTCACGCATCATATTGCAAGTGTGCTCAGTCCTCGACTTTATCGTAGTTCGCCGGAGCTCAAAGTTTGGTGTGCTACAGTTGTTGTATATTTGGGGACAAGACGCTTCGTCATCACTATGCAAGCACACTTCTTACGAAAAGAGATATTCTTGCCCCAAATATAATCTTCTGTTTAAAGTTGTAATTTCATTTCATATCTTTTTAGTTATTCTGTAAGAACTAAAATGGATTCTCGTAAAATCGATACTCAATTTGTAACTCTAGAAACAATGAAATATTAGAATAATCACACAACAATTAGATTTGTAAGAACGAATTAAAAAGAATGAAAAATGATATTAGAATAATCACACAACTAACAAAGTTAGGTCAACAAAATGTTCTTGAATTAGTATTTGTATTGCTTAGAATTGTGAGAAAGCAAAGTCCTTTATAGCATCTCCAACGTGAGATGTTGACTCAATAAAATGTTAGTCACATTATCAAGTTATAGAGAATGACTAGAGTTTCGTTACAAAATCATTCCGTCAATATTTTTAAGCGTAGATTATCTACCCTACACTAATCTGCATGTGTATATGACGGTTACAAATATTGACGAAATGATGTAGCTGGACTCCAGTCATTCCCCAATTTATAAAGTTAGTACAAAAGTTACTCTTCAATTCATAATGGCATGGACTCTTTTATGATGACGTGGATATATTAAACCTCCACACCGTGAAACTCACTTTCTAGTTTTCCAAAGTGCGTTTGAAAGTCAACTCATCCAAAATCTAATAATGAAGGATTTTTTTCTTTCTTGTGATTCAGTTTAAATATTTTTTTATTTATTATTAAAGAAAATAAAATTCACCTATACTAATTTTATGCTTTTGAATGGATGCATTGGAGTTATATATTGCAAATCATAATGCTTCTTAAAAAAAAAATTAGACAACAACCAAACCATTGGCTTAAAATTCCTCCTTATATATTAATTCAAAACATGTCTAAATGACAGATTCTCACGCTTCGGATGCCGACATGGTGAACATACATGCTTCGTAATGTTGTTTATACATTCATTTTTGCTTTGGAGTTAGGTTTGCTATTAGACATAAATAACTTTTTTCAAACTTGGTAAGTATATATTTAATTTTGTTATTTTGTTCTCTTAGTACACATTTCCTTCTTACTTTGGGTAAGTAGCAATCTTACCATATTATAATTTTCTTCCATATTTTTTCTCCTAAATTACGATTTACAAACTTTCTGTATTGTCTATTCCTTTTTTATTTGTTTTTCATCAATTAGTCCGTCAAAATTTTTAAATAAATTTATTTTAGCAATAACTTTTATCATATATTTCTTAACTCAACACCCGTGTAGTACACGGGTATTGTACTAGTCTATATATATATATATAAAAAATAAGAATTACTATTTACTATAAATAGTAACTAGAAATTTTAGGACAACATTAATTGCTTACTATTTTTAATTTTTTTTTTTTTTTACATAAAAACGAATCATCATTTATAAATTAGGAGGCCTACAAATTAGGAATCTACTTTGAAATACAAATTGAAATCGGATATATCCTAAAATAAAGGAATTTGTTTATTCCCCCATCATACAATCCCATATATCAATACCATTAAATTTGGATTGTTTTTCTTTTTTTGTGTACATAAAACTGAATAAGCCGAATCAGCCTTTATGACTTAGGCAACCTACAAATTTGGGAATCTAGTTGAAATACAAATTGGAATTTGATATCTCCTAAAATAAAGGAATTTGTTAATTCCTCATAATACAATCCATATTAAAATATGAATTTTACATATTTTATATGCACATGCAGACTGCTAGAATAAATAAAAGCATTTTATCATTGTTTACTTAATTACTTATCTTCATTAAATATTACCTTAAATTTCGGGATTTAGTTCATTTTATTATTTAAAAAATTTGGCTAAGATTTATTAAGTGTGTATGTTTTTATTTTTATTTTTATTTTAGAAACAACGAACAACATTAAAATCTCGGTCTCTATATTTATAAAATCTCAATTCAAAATATAACAAAAGTTTTAGAATCTCGGTCTTTATATTTATGCCTTTAAAAAAAATATTGAACGCTAAAAATATTCTTTAAATTGCATAATCAATCAATTAATCTTAATATTTTGAAAATTACTATGTTTATTTTTTATTAATATGTATAAAGTACAAATAATTAATTCATCTTTAGGTATATAATTTATAATCTTAATATACCATCATTTGGTGTAGACATTTATTATATGAATCATAAAATATTTTTATTTCATAAAATTAAATATATTTAAAGAAAATAAAAAAATTTCTTCAGATCAATGGCGTGATTGAATTAGGATACTGCCCAAGTTAATTGAATTACTTTTAGGTGATATTTAAAATAGTCAAAAAAATTAACACAACTTGGTTGGTCCCAGGTGACTAAGTTATGTATCAGTTCGACTACACAAAATCGATTATTGAACCTAAATATAAATTTTATATTGAAAATATTTTATTACGTGAATGCAATGTAGTCCAAACTTCAAATAGTCGTATTAACAATACTTTTATGACAACATGTTTAATGATTTATGAATATTTATATATCATTTTATTAATATTTATGTGAATTAAATAATATTTTATTATAATATTTATTAATGTACAGTAAATATAAGGTTTTCAGGACTGGACCGTCATCTAAACGATCAAGATATTTTATTAAATCATTTGTGGTTTGTTCAGATTTTAATTTGTAAACATTTTATTATATATATATATATAATACTTTTTGTAATAAACTTAAATAAAATGTGTTACTTAGATGTCTAAACAATTTATAAATTCAAATGTTTAAACTAATTGATTAATAATTTATAAATCTCTATTTTATTTAAATATGTAATTTTATTTAAAATAATTTTAAATATAACAAAATTTATTTAGAAAATCGTATCGATCCTACCAGTCCAACCAACTGGTGTTGACGGATTTGAGAGCAAATATTTTATTCAAGCGAATTAGACTGGTTATAAACCGGTTCTCGGTCCATCCGGTCAGATTGTGTCCAACCCGGTTTAATTTAAAAACAATGGATAAATCATGATTAATGTTATTTATATATTTAATTTATAATACAATCGTAATATTGTTTTCCCGTACATCGCACGGGTCACGCACTAGTTCTAATTAAAAACCGGAACCTAGCCAGCAATTGTGGGGTTTAAAACGGAAATACTCAAATCTAAAGTCTCAAAATGGAATAAGAAGAAATGTCTTACGACTAGTAGAAAACGCCCGCCGGATAAGAAATTCAAAATAGAGAGAACAAAAGAGGTGACCCGTATTACCGTTGGCAGCACGCACTACACACGCTCAGAAACCCACAGAGCGGCCGGAGGAAGATGATGCCGAGAAACTCCGGCGTGGCGAAGTTGAAAATGAGGTCGAAATCGACGAGGAAACCACTTCGAGACTTATCGAATGCCAAGCTCGCCGTGAAACCTGCCGATAATTTGAAGAAAACTTCCGAACACGAAAGAGGACAAATTGGAGACGAAGTTTCACTCGATCGCCTCCTCCTCGTACAGTCTGATCTCTCATCTCTCGTGCGTCAGGTAATGTGTTTATCATTTGGGGAATTTGTATTGGAAAACGGGGTAGTATTTAACAGTACTTTCTGTTTTCTCTCCTTTTTTTGGGGCCTAGGGTTTTGGTATGTTCGGTTTGGTTTTGAATTTGGATGTTTCTGTGATTATGAACATCAAGTCTTCACTCGAATTTGTGTTCTGAGTTGGCTTCATTGTAGTTCATCGAGACTAAATGGAATCAGGAATTTTTGGGCGACCGTGACTAAATGGTTTGCCTGCTCTATGGGTGAAAAGCTTTGTTCTGGTTAATTAAGGGTCCACTGTGAGCTTAATTAAGAAGGCCGTAATTTCTTGCTTTTGCATCTGGTTTTGATGTTCTGCCAAAGGTGGTTGCACTATTGAACTGCTTGTTCAGCCTACTTGGTTGCCAGGATCAATTGTGGATGCCGCCTTCTCTTGTTTCTCTTTCATTTTCATGACTTTCTCTTTATGTGTGGTGTGTGTTTGATTGAGAATTGGTTACTATTGTGCTAATTAGTAATTTGAACTGATTTAGTGTGTCCAGAAGTGATCATTTTGGAATTTAAGAAACTAGAAATGGTGTGTGGATTTACTATTTCTTCTAATTCAGCAGGTTTGATTGGCAAATTTGAGCGGAGTGTGGTGGATTTATTTACTTGTAGATGTGATTTAGCCACTTTGGGTTCTGTGATCCATATTGACACATTACTTGTAGATGTGATTCATGCCAACTAAGTGTAAATCTACATATCATGTGGCATGAATACCTTCGAAATGCTTATATGCAGTGCTTGATAGGAAAGCAAAACTGGTGATACACACCCTGATTTTTTTGTTTTTATCCAGCCAACTTAAGTGAGGAAAAAGGAACCAAATTCCTCTTTCTGCGTTCTCTGCTTTACATTTCACCAACATTCAGTTTCTCTTTTCAGCTGTAGAATGGGAAAACCTGCTGTGTATTGTAATTTGTAGTCATGCGGGCTTTTTCTGCAGTAATAGATGGCAATACTACGTCTTTTTCTTTCTTAATCACCGGAAGTTCACTTCGAATTTGAAAAACTGGGTTCAAATCTTCGTTATTGGACATTGTATTGGTCAAGATGAGTATATTTACTTCTTTTTTCAATAATCTGCTGGCAGATTGATGAACTAGTTGTCCAAGCACTCCAGTTGACAGGCAATAAAGGGAAGAAGGAAATTAAACAATTTGCGGATGTCTTGTCTGATATGCAGACCTCCTTGAAGGTCGATCCTTCATTTTAATACTTATGATTTTCAACCTCACAGTATCTAAAAGTTTGAATGTATGACTCTGCAGCCATGGGTTCCCAGATTGCAGAAGGCACTGCTCAGTCAATCAATGCCGCCCAAGAACGAATCAGAGCAATCAACAGAAAGAACTGTACCCTGTGTGCCAGTAGAACACGAAAGTGAAGTTTTTGAAAGCCCTGAAAAAACCAAGTGGGATTCGCTCGTCTCCCCATCACCCCTCGTGTCATGGCGGGCCGAATGCAACACGGAAGGTGGCAGGCAATTGTTTTTACTTACACCACTGCCTCAAAAGGGGGCATTTTCGTTAAAACGGCAAGTGATTTCCATTCCCACATTCCAAAATATTGAAACTGAAGAAAATACCAAGTGCGGGAACTCAACCAAGATTTCTGAAGCGAATTGTCTGTCAACTTTTGTCATGACTCCACGCGTGAGAATGTCACCGCCTAAGTCTTGCATTCTGCTCGAGCCCATATCCAAGTCTGCCCAGAAGAAGAAAACCCTTGGGGGGGCCTACAAAGCGACACCTTTTCCTGTGCACGCTCGAAATTCTGGTGGTGGGTCCCAAGATTCCGATTCCTCCGGCACTGCTCAATCTTCGGATGATCTGGCAATGAAATACCCTGAGCTTTTCGGAATCAAATTGAATGATCTGGAAAGGAAGATGGTGGAGGAAGATTCTCCTGATTGGATTGTCTCACCTCCTAAAACATGCGTAATAATGGAGCCTGCTGATCAAAAATTGCTGGGAAATACTTCTGGTAACAACTTGGGAAAGCAAAAAGATGCAGCTTGTGATCAGCAAGACAACTTGTTTGCCCTGAAGAAAGTAGACTACAAAGGGGGTCAAGGTACATGTGTTCAAAATATTTTGTTTCATTTTCCAGGATTGCAAATTTGCAATAAACACACTAAAGTTTTGCCTAATTATGTAATAAAAAAAAAAAAGCTGCAAAAGTTTGATATAGGGGTTTGTAGTCCCATTGTAGTTTCTGGAATTATCTGTTATATTGTAGTATTGCTGACGAGCGAGAGGCATGATAAATAATTAAGGTGCTTGTTTGTTTTTGTCTCAACAGCTATAGGATGTGAAATTGATTTAGTTGAGAGCACACCCATGATTAAAGAACCTATAAGCTGTTTACGAACGGGAAAGCAGCCAGGGGAAAATACTTTGAAAAAGGAACTTTGGACGAGATTTGAAGCTGCAACGACTCATGGTATGCATTTCGGTGACTCTGTTCTCCAAGACAAGACTACTAAAAAGGGATTTCTTGACCGTTTAGAAGAGGCTCTTGAATCATAAAAATTTTAGTTTGTATTTGGGTATATTTTTTGAACTCTACTTGTGGAAGTATAAAGTTTGAAGGTCTTAAGATGATGTATCACTTGTATGCCAACTTCCCAAAAATATGAGAGCCTCATTATTGACAATTTTGAAGGACTTGGGAGACACTGTACAGATATTCTGTATTATCATTTTATATGATCTGCATATGTTCTGGCACGTTGACCACGGCACCAAAACTGTTGACCACGGTTAAGGTTCAAAACCTGAACTGAATACAGTCAAAATGCGGGCAGGTTATGGTTCATTTAAGTTATTTATTTTGCGATCCGGTTCAGTAATGCAACCTGAATTGGACATTCCAAAATTCAAATTTTGAAGTTTACCTTCCTAGACCGGATCTGGATGAACTGCCGATTTTTCATCTGGACTGAACATTTAAAAAAAATTCAAATTATGAATGGTTGTGATCATCGAAAGCTAATTACCAGCATGCTTAAGATTTCAAGGTCGTTTTCTCTTGGTGGCGCTTTGTTGTTTTGGTTTCAGTTTTCAGTTTTTGCTGGTTTTTTAATGGAATTTTTCTCCTACTGTGACAAAAGGTATGAAATTGGGGCACTTGCTCTTCTGAATATGAAATTGTTGTTGGTATTTTGAGTTTTTCGGAAGAGACATTTCTGCAAGTGCCATCTTTCACGCATCAACGTAAGTAAGGGTATATTCGTTTGGGAGACTTTTTAAGATTTTCAAATTTATGATGAATACTGTGAAATCTTAAGTCTGAAGATGAGATTTAGAATGAGATTTTGTATATAGTTTTTCTTTTGAAAATTCAGTAAATTTTAAAGAGTCTTAACAAATCCTAGTCTCATATTTTGTAAGAATTTAAAATTTCAAATGAACACCTCTAGACCTTAAAATGTCTAAATCAAATACACCAGTATTTCTGAAATCGTAAAGTCTTTAAAAATCTCAAACGAATTCACATATGGCAAGTTCTTGTTTGAGATGGCCTAACCGTTAAGCTGGTCGACCCGTCACATTTTATTTTTTAATTTTTTTTTTTTTTTTTTTTTTTTTTTTTTNATTTTAACGAAAATGCATACTATGTTATGAGATAAACGTCAAGATAAATGTCATTAAGAAGAAGATGAACGACATTCGCACGAGAAATATCTGGTAAATATTAATTATGCAGAAGCATAAAAGTACAATAAGAACAACCTTTCACATTTCTAGCAAAAACCAAAGGCCTGTTTTTACTAATAAGTAATAAGGGAAACTGTGAGTTGATCCTTAGTTATTTAGAGCGACATGCTTTCTCAACAGGTCCAGCTTGTCTTGCATACTGAAAAAACAAATTCAGAACCAAATGTCAGTTTTTATTTCCCTAATATAAAACACACTTACATACACTCATGCATTTTTGTCTGAGAAAATTTTGACAAAAAAGTAGATAAAAACTTTAAAAATGGACCTGAAAATAAGTTTCCAGTTTCTTTTTCAGAGCAGCATATTCCTTCTTCAGTTGTTGGAATGTTTTCTTGCATCTGTAGAAAATGGGAAAAATATGATTAAATAAATAAACCAAATTAAAGCCTAATAAATATTAATCAAAAGCAGAATTAAGATAACTTTTACCCTTCACCATCTCCAACTCTGCATTGTTCTCTGAACTGTGTAGCCTCAATTTTGACTTTCCTGGCTCCAATGCTGTAACAATTAAGTACACTTAGAAAATTAGGACATTTGAATAAAGCTCCAAAATAGATTTTTAATTTACTCTCCTTTTTTTATTTTAAGTTAATAACCTTGAACTGCTGCCCTTGAACTGGTGCATTAGGCTGTCCAGCTTAACAAAGTCAATAGGTTTTTTCTCCCTACAAAAAAAGGGAGATCACAAGCTTTAATTCGATATAGCTATAACAAATAAATAATATGTATATTTAGGATATTATGAAAGGAAGTTGTAAATGTAATTAGTCTTGATAACAAACAGAGATTTTGTTGAAACTCACAAGGCTTGTTCTATATTTTGGATCAGTCGAGCCGAATCCCGGTAGTATAACGTAACAACTTCTTCGACAAAATTGGGATTTGCATCATCTTGAAGCTCTTCTAGCTGATGAAATTGTTCATCCAAATATCCCTGCAGAAGATTTATTAATTACAAAAAATGCAAATTAAAGGTCCTATCTAAAGTAACTTAATTCTAAGGTGTTCCTTGCAAAAGCAAATGGATTTTATTTATTCTTA
The DNA here is from genome assembly GCA_008636005.1 of Striga asiatica. Lineage (NCBI taxonomy): Eukaryota > Viridiplantae > Streptophyta > Magnoliopsida > Lamiales > Orobanchaceae > Striga > Striga asiatica. The sequence goes on from BKCP01010403.1 coordinate 1,605,888, forward strand.
AATTTTCTTTCCATAAAGTTCATGTTGATCATAGGCTCCAACATATATAGCTTTTGTTTGACCACCAAACATCCATATATAGAGATTCTAACTCGTTTATTATCCTTTTGCATGCAAGTGGGCACATTTTATTTACTTTATAATAATATAATTACAAAGGAGCCTATAACATGGTGTTTTTTTCCCCTCAAAAAAGGCAAGACATTTGATTTGTACCTGATCAAAAAGTAATTGCTTCATGTTAGCTAGTTGTCTCTGCATGTTGATTTCTTTTCTTTGTAAAAACAGTACTTGGAGGAGGAGAAAATATGGAGAAAGAGGTTTTTAGTAATATAAAAATAAAGGCTTAAGTTATAGAGATTTATGGGAAGTGATTTGAAGATTGCAGTATTGAAAGGGTCTATATATAGTTGGCAAGTGTATGGTTTGGTCCCTTTAGCACTACACACACATACATAAGAGATATCATACAAATTCACATATGTTTTGTCACACATATTAGCATGATTCCTTTAATGTTACATCCTATTTGTGTGTGTACACTTATTATGATGAGTTCATATTCTTTTTTCTTAGCTTGTGGTCCAGTGTGGTGTATGTTTTCATGAGATCAAATTTATTTATTTAATTCCCTATATAT
>BKCP01010403.1:1616964-1654561 GCA_008636005.1 Striga asiatica
AAAACTTTTACCTTTGTTTCATTGGTTTTCGAGCATTATAAATGCTAATCCATTGTGTGGCAGGCATTCCCATTCTGACCTTCTTCTTAGGTTGTTCGTCGTCTTCATCCTCAAGCATTAGGCGTCCTCTCTTGTGACCAACCTGATAGATAAGCTTCATTTTCAAAACCAAAAATTAGAAATGCGGCTAAATTAAGCTTTACAAAGACCAGCGCATTAGAGCTTCACGAAATGGTTATTCAGAATTAACTCATAAAGTACCTTCTGTGCACCCTCGGTATTGATGGGCCTGATATTTGGATTTGGTCCAACTATCCCATCAAAGAAGGAGATATACTTAGCATAATTAGGTTCCTCGTCAAACTTCAGATTCACCACGTGTTCCACAAAAGATTTAAAAGGTTGTGGGCAAAAGCAGCAGAGTGCCTCGGGTGATGTTGCCATTTTCTTCTTGCAGACGAGAAATCCTTTGTTCTCACCCTATGCCAAAAAGTAAAAAAGAAAAGAAAGGAAAAAGAAAAAAGGAACGTGAAATCATATTACAAATTGACTAAAGAAGGAAGCAAATAGAAAAACATAAAAAAAAAACAGATAAGGATTGAATAAGATGCACATAATAACTTTTAATAATTAGCATGCAAAGTTCAAATTATTATTGAACCCTGTTAGTTCAAAACACAAACCTGGTATCCCTGCCAAGGCAGGCGTCCACGCAAAAGAAAAATAAGCGTATAAGCAAGGGATTCTAAATCATCTCTCCTGCTGCCAGTTCTGCCTAAATGAGCATGCACACTGGCATAACGAACGGTTCCCCTGAGAATACAATTTTACAAATTCACCAGACAATTGAGTAAATGTCCAGAGATGACGAAATAAGAAGTAACAGCAGAATAGGATTTTATGTATACCAATGCAAATGTACCTGAAAACATCTGGTCGTTGATCATAGTCAACGTGCAGCCCAGTAGTGCCATCTCTCCATCTCGTGGCTGATTTATGCAAGTAGAAAATAGAAATTGGAAATATTTTAATATGCAAGAAAAAAATTGTACGAACAAATAATGCAAGAATGACATACCTAGACCAAGATCAACCAAGTACAACTTCTTCTCGTCAGGGGACCCTGGCGAGCCGAGCAAGAAATTCTCAGGCTTCACGTCCCCATGAACATAGCTGCCATTTTGGAACATATTTTGAATAGTATGTCATAAAATTTCTAAATATCCATAAAAAGCACAAATAAGGTAAACCCTTCATAAATATCAACTCAGTTATGCTTTGTGTTCAATGAACAAATAATTCCACCTTAAATCCACATCACCAATCTTTCCATCAACCAACATTTCGAGAAGAACAAGCATCCAACTAAATATTCACATTCATAAATAGACATTCGACAGAGTTTACATATGTGCAAGACGAATCTTCATCCAAACAAGCCTAGTAGATATATAATAGCATATCATGACTGCAAAAGTCTAATATTGAGCCAAGACTAAGAAAACGAATCAACTAACAATTGAACAAAAAAAGAAAAAAATCTGTGTAATCAAAAGAACGTTCTGAAGAAGTAAGCCAGGTGGATATGTATGTACATTTGGTTTGGAATTGGGAAACAGTGTGGTTGTTCTCAAAAATGACAAAGTTTTTCAGGAAGTTGGCTAACAGGGAAACAAAATTAAAGAACAATACAGCTAACAGCAACGAAAAAACTTACCCTCTTGAGTGCATTTTCTCTAATATAGAAATGGCTTCAATTGCAATGCAAGCCACCATTTCAACAGACATCCTGATTTTCGACAATATAGAAATTTAATCAGATAACAGAAGACTTAAAAGTAAAAGACTTCACTGTCGACAGACATCCCAATCTTCAAATTTTAAAAGTAACAAAAATCTTCAGATTGGGAAACTCACGAGTGGGCATTATTATTCCAAACATCCCACAAGCTTGGTCCTAGCATATCCATGACCTGTGAAATTCCGGGGCCCATTTAGTAAATCAATTATAGAAACTACAAAGTCATAATGGAACCTAGAGAGACAAGATATTTAAAAAGTACCATAACGTAATAATCGCCTTGTCGGCCTTTATAGTGCACTCGCGGTACACCATGACTTCCACCCAGGGTGCTAAAAAATAACAATACAGGAATGAAGATATGAGCAATCAAGAATCAGCCGAGTGCAATCACAAATTAGTCCAAGTAAAGCAGAAAAAGTCCATAAAACTTACTTATAAACTTGCCACTCGTAAGGTGGACCATAATTACAACCCTTGCTATTACGATGTTCAAATTTTAGGGCCACCTATCAAGGATCAAACAGAAGTGTCTCAGTAGGACAAAATAGAGTTAAATCATGGATTCACACTAAAAAGTAGAATACACACCTCAAAAGCTCCAGGACCTGTCCTTTCATTAATGCTACTGCCAGTGAGACGGCGACCAACATACACTTGTCCGAAACCTCCCTTGCCAAGTTTCCTATCAATTTTGTACATTGGAGAACCACCAACCTGCACCTGTAACGACGGAAAACCCACGAGAATTGAAGTTAATCACTATTCAAAATCCCAGTACATCCAGGACACACATACTCCTGTAGTTGTTAACTTAAAAATTTAAGATGCTTATTATTTGGTAATGTGGATTATTCAGAGTATCACACCGAATTATCTTGAAATTTTAATATATTTATTATATGGTAATGTGCATTCTTCAAAGTATCATACCAACTTATCTACGTATACACCTAATGGCTACGTGATCTGACGGACAACAGCACAAACACATCAACGGCGTAAAATTCATGCAGACTCTAGCCTTGATCACTAAATCAGGAAAAAATAAAGGATGAATCTTTCATATACAAATTATGATTCATGTGAACCAATAACATAATAATCCAATCGGATAGAATTTGTCAATAAATCAAATAGAACTTCTTGACAAAAGAGCACAGAACAAATTTTATACTTCTATACTTCATCGACGTAAAATTCAAGCAGAATCTAGATTGACCACTAAATCATGAAAAAGCAAAGGGCGAATCTTTACTATGCAAATTATGAATCACGTGAACCCATGACGTAAATAATCCGATCGGACAGAATTTGTTGCATACATACTAAAGTAACTAACTGCTGTTCAAGCCCGTAATCCATGAAAAGGAGATCCTACACAAATTCTCACATACAATATATCCACACAAGCACCACCATGAAAATTTGAATGCAACAAGATGCAAAGAGTCACTCATTGTTACGCAAATCCAAAATAACATTATTTTCCTCACAATAAAACTTCCAAAGCCTTTCAGTCTCCCATCCAATAACCAACGGAAACATGCATACAGATACTCCACCACCATTTCACCTCCATACAAAGAATGCTACCACAAGACCAAGATAACAAAAAAAAGGGAAAAAAGAATACTTCCCACACAAACACATTATTCTCACCTTGTCCGGGAGAGGTGCCGCCAATTCATCATCACCACCACCGTTGGCCTTTGTCGGGCTTTTCCCGCCTCCGCTGTCGTAATCATCCATTCCTCTCCCTCCCTCCTCAGCTTCTACTCTCTCCTCAGGATCCTCCTTCCTCTCTCCTAATTCCTCAACGAAAATCTCCTCTGCCTCAGCTTCTTTGGGCACAGAAGCTACCTTTTCATCAACAGGCCCTGCAAGAGCTGCAGCCACTGCCGTTCTCCTCCTTGTCCGCGTCGCTATTCCCGTGTTTTCCTCGACAGCCTGATTCACTTTTCTCTTATCCTGATTCTGATTATTATTATTATTCTTTGCGTTTTTATCGTTGTTGTTTTGCAGCGTCTCCTGCTTTTCTCTCCGGCCGCGGCGCGCTCCGCCACGCAGTACTGGCATCGTTCATCATCCAATTCTCATCCCTTAACCCTAAAATCCAAAACAAAAAAATACAGATTAGTACATGAAAATAAACCGAAAAAAACATCATTTTGTGAACACGGTCTGCAAAGGAATTTCAGCTAAATTCACACGGAAATGGAAAACGGAGTGAAAAGTACTCACCAGTAATCGAAACCCGATGAAACTAAACCAAGCGATGATTCTCGAAACGCACTGATATAGAACAATAGAGCTGAAAAGCAGCACAAACGTTAGGGTTTTGAGTGAGGCCGATAACAAAATTAATTTTCCAAATTTTTTTGGCTAAATTTGATGGCCGGTTTGAGGGTGAGAAAAAAGCTTTACCAGAATCTGCAACAAGAAGACAGTGATTAGATTTTGGGAGACGAAGAAGTGAAATCAAAACAAAAATCTAATTAGAAAAGTAGAGGAAATTATGAGCAATACGATATTATTTTGTGTATAGTTGTTGTCTGAGAGCAATTTGTGACCGTCGATTCGTAGCGGTGCAACGGTGGAGATAACATTATATTTTGAGGACCTTCTGGAATTTTATGGGGTGGGGGAAGGGTTGTGAAATGACGTAAAAGGGCTCTGCGTTTGGCTTTTACTATTTTACATTTTTACCTTATTATTCCCTGTGGACAACTAAGCGGAACAAATGGGGGTTCTGTGGATTCAGTTAATCGGAACCGTTGATCCTTAGAATGGACGGTGAATTATCTACCACGTGGATTACGCGGTGATTCATGATCTTTGTGTAACGTTGACCTCTTTTCAAATTCCATATTGGTTTTCTTTGTTTTTTTTTTTTTTCCNAATAGTATAAGGTTAATTAATGCAAATAATAGAGATTTGTTTAGAGAATCTATATCTATATCTATATCTATATCTATATCTATATCTATATAATAAGAATTAACATTTATTAAAAATAGTAAGTCAATCTTTAGTCAAACTTATCAACATTAATTACATACCATTTATAGTATTTTTTTAATATATTTTTTACTAAAAAATGAACAACATTAAATATTGTCCTGAAAATGAGGAGTTTGTTATTACTTTTTTATTTTCAAAAAGGTGGGCTGCTATTTAAATTTGGTTTATTGAATATTTGCGATGGTTTAACATGATGTGATTATCAAAAACTGATAATGCACGTGTTGCATCAATTAAATTTGGTTATTGGTTACAATAAGCTATTTTTAAGTTTGAGTAACACGATTGGTAATTCAATTAAATATCGGCCAATTATATTCTCCAAATTTAAAACGAGATATTCGGCTAATACAATTGCTTTTCTTGACGGTTTTTTTTTAATAAACAAATTATGACTGATTTAATAATAAAAAAAAATTTATGTGTTATTTTTTCTACCATAAAAATATGCTTTTTTGTATTTTCAAAATATCGGAAACTTTTTATTTTTTATAAAATCGGCTAATACATATGTTTTGATTAGCAAAATTTATTTAAACAAAATTACGGCTAATTTAAGGGTAAAAATATTAAAAAAAAAAAATTAAAAAATATTTGTTTATTTCTTTTGAAAACATTTTTTCTAACCATCAAATCGGGCAGTTTCAATTAAAAGAGTTACAGTTGATTCAATTGTTTTGTTTGACAACTATTTATAATGAAAAATACTACACAGGTCTAATTTTGAAACGATCAAAATTTTGATGGTCTTTGTTTAAATCAGAGATTTGAAATAAGAATAATCTCCATATTTAAATTGCTTTAATTGTAAAACGTGATGTATACAAGATTTAGCTAGATTTATCACATATCATCCTCTAAATTAAATTTTTTTTTTTATTTCAAAATACCAAATCAAAATTTTTATGGTATTTGTTTAAATCAGAGATTCAAAATATCTTAATCTCCATATTTAAATTGCTTTAACTGTAAAACGTGATGTATACAAAATTTAGATAGATTTATCACATATCTCCCCTAAATTAATGATTTATTTTTTTCTAAGTTTCAAAATACCAAATCCTAAAGTTGCGGCTGATTTAATTATTAAACGATATTTTGCAATCATAGATTCGGGTGATCTTCAAATTCAAAATTTAAATTGCCGATATGTAGATAAATTTGGACAAATTAAATACATATGATCCCTAAATGAAGGATTTTATTCCATTAAAAAACATAAAATATGAACTTAAGATGTAGATTTTATTATGCATGTGTGATAATAGAATTTTACATGCTATGAAAATCATATTGTTTACTCGTGCATCGCACGGGCTACGCATTAGTAGTTTAGTAATTAGTAAAGGTTATTTTCAGCATGTGTTGTATTAATTTAGTTATTATAATTTCCTATAAGCTAAAAAGAATATTTTTCTTTATGGGTTTCTCAAAACAATTGTTTTATGATTAAGAAAAAAGATCTTCAAACATTCAAAATTAATGTGATACTAAAATAATTATAATAATGTCTACGATAATAAAAATTGTCTCGTAAGAATCATTTTCCATATGCTAACACGTTATGTTTCTTAATGGGTTTGTCACAACAATTTTATAGTTTCATGATAAAAATAATAATCTTGAAACATTCAAAATTAAAGTGTTAGTAAAATTGTATTGCCAAATAATTTTATAAAATAATTAGCCAAAGGCCCAAAGCCCGTCTAGCTCAGTCGGTAGAGCGCAAGGCTCTTAACCTTGTGGTCGTGGGTTCGAGCCCCACGGTGGGCGTCAACATGTTTTAGCATTAAATAACATGTTTTCTACCAAAATCTTTTGGGCCTCAGTCTAGCAACTAGACCCTTCTTATAATATCAAGATTTACTTAGAATATATAGAATAAATATTGAGATAATGATTTATCTTTACCTAGTATAGACAAAATAAATATTGACATGATGTGGGAAAATTATGACGAATTATGACATAAATTCGTCTAGAAAATATTCAAAAATTAGATTTATTTTTTATTTTTAAATCCTTACAGTAATTCGTACGCTCCTTCTCATACGCTTAGTTTATTAATTTTACACATACAAATAAAAATTAATGCAACTCGAAATATTATATAATAAATAAAATGAGATTTTTATCTAACATTTAGTATATTGCCGGAAAATTTTTTATAAATCTTATTCTCTTTTTATGCACATAGATATTAAAGAATGAGTAAAAAAAAATATCTAAATATGTTTAAAAGTATATAATATTAGATGTGTTAACAATGTTACAACCAAAAGACATTGAGAATACGCAGACTATTATATAACATATGTGAAAATATTAAAATATTTTATATTATTATTGAAAAATATGAAATTACCTCAATTTTGTCTAGACTATTTTATAAGAAAAATATATATACTTAAAGTTAGCACACACACATATATATCCTTAAAATTTGCCCAACTAACATGTTTAAAAGTATATAAAATTTTATATATAAAACACGTTTAAAGTTTACATATTTTACAAAAATTAGATTGCTCTCAGTTTATATAAAATTTGTTGCTCTCATATTCGGATAACGTATTATGCATTTAATGAAAGCACCCTACGATACAAATTTATAAATATTAATTAAAATAATTTTTAAAATTATATAAAATTGAAATAACAAAGGTAAATATTACCTGTTCATCGTGAAAATGCGTTACATCTCCGTTCGTGATGGGTTTCAATGGGTTTCAATAATGCGGACTACGCAAAAAAGGTTTGTTATAAATATTAATTAAAATAATTTTCTAAATTATATAAAATTGAAATAACAAAAGTAAATATTACCTGTTCATCATGAAAATGCGTTACAGCTCTCCCGTTGTTTGAATAATGCGGACTGCTCGTCATGGGTTTCAATAATGCGGACTGCTCTCAGACGCAAAAAAGGTTTGTTATAAATATTAATTAAAATAATTTTCTAAATTATATAAAATTGAAATAACAAAGGTAAATATTACCTGTTCATCATGAAAATGCGTTACAGCTCTCCCGTTCGTGATGAGTTTCTCTAAAAGGTTTGTTATAAATATTAATTAAAATAATTTTCTAAATTATATAAAATTGAAATAACAAAGGTAAATATTACCTGTTCATCCTGAAAATGCGTTATAGCTCTCACGTTCGTGATGGGTTTCAATAATGCGGACGCAAAAAAAAAGATTTGTTTCTTTTGTTAACGTACCCCAGTCTGGAAGCATTATATATCAAGTGTACCCCAGCCTGCTCGTGATGGGTTTCAATAATGCGGACTGCTCTCAGACGCAAAAAAGGTTTGTTATAAATATTAATTAAAATAATTTTTTAAATTATATAAAATTGAAATAATAAAGGTAAATATTACCTGTTCATCATGAAGATGCGTTACAACTCTCCCGTTCGTGATGGGTTTCAATAATGCGGACTGCTCTCTCCCGTTCGTGATGGATTTCAATAATGCGGACTGCTCTCAGACGCAAAAAAGGTTTGTTATAAATATTAATTAAAATAATTTTCTAAATTATATAAAATTGAAATAACAAAGGTAAATATTACCTGTTCATCATGAAAATGCGTTATAGCTCCCCCGTTCGTGATGGGTTTCAATAATGCGGACTGCTCTCAGACGCAAAAAAAGGTTTGTTTCTTTTGTTAACGTACCCCAGTCTGGAAGCATTATATATCAAGTGTACCCCAGCCTGGAAGCATTATATTGTATATGCTATGAAAAATTATTCTCTGTATTTTTTTTTCTCTGAACTCGTGAATGATGAGTTGTAATGGTGGTAGTGAATATCCTTTTATACAATTTTTTATTAACAAAAGTGATAAGATAATTATGGATTGTATTTGAATAGATATTAAATTCCATGATTTTTGGGATGCAACAACAAAATATGCAATCACATGTATATATCTTATCACGTTAAAGGTATATCCATCCCTAAAAAAGGGAAATATATAATGCCTTAATTGACGGAATTTGTGTATTTTCGTAACAGATTTGCTTAATTAATGGGATCTGATACTTAATTAACGGGAATACCAATTACAAAATCTTATTCACGATTTTTTTTTTCAAAATTTGATTGAGATTACATAAATAGAAAGTCAAAAGTCAACTCAATTTATTTTAAGTTTCTAAAAATGATTTTTACATCAACCTTTTTAGATATATATAGATTGGGCCTGCCGGTTATTAAATTATATTTTGATTTTACAAATAAGAGAAACTAATTAACTTATTCAAAATTTCTCAGGCCCAAAAAGTGTTCAATAATGGNCTTTCTTTTAGTTTTTCAGATTTGCTATATGGTCCTTCCAATTCCAAGAGCATTCAACCGTGGTCATGAATCTAAGTCAACTTATTTACCCAAAATAATAACAAGAAAAGTCAACCAACAATTAATGCATTATATTTTTGGCAGTGTTTGATTTTTTAATTATTCTCAAAACATCAATCGCTATACATGCACCTTACATTCATGAGTTTTGTGGATTTAATTTAGATAAAGTTCGACTGATGCTTATAATTTTGCAAATGTCAAAATTCTTTCTCATTTTTTATTAAAAAAATTGATTACCATAAAATCAAAATTTTCGAATTAGGCAAAATATTATCACATATATCTTTTTCTAATTGCAACAGATCAATTGTTTATTAAACAAAATCGAATTATATCTTTTTCTAATTGCAACAGATCAATTGTTTATTAAACAAAATGGAATTATATAGAAATCAGGTTAATTTATATAAAATTCGGCAAAAGTGAAGAAAAATTAAACGCTAGCACATTGCTAATAAAATAAATTGTCTCGGTATTATTGCGATTTGAAATTTATCAATAGTTTCATAGAGTGTGGTTATCGATTTATTTACGCGTGTTTAGGGGGCGATTGGATATAAATTGAATAGTAAAAAAAATCAATCAAAACTCAAATTTAACTCAACTTTAACTCAACCCCACTATCTTCAATATTATCAATATAATTAAATAATATCAACCAATCATTCTTACAAATCAAATCAACTTTAATTCACTATTTATCCACTCATATAATTTTAACTAACCATCACTTCCAATCATTTTTCTCTTACTTTACATCAAATCAACTTTAATTATTTTATTTAAAAATTATTTTAATATATCCACTAACAACTAACCATACCTCTTTTTTCTAAAATTAACCATAGTTAAAAACAAACCAAATAAAAACTAGTTAGAATCCATAAACAATCACCCCCTTAGTGTTCAGGGCGCCCTAATATATTTGATGATAGTAATTAACAATTCAAAGCTACTCAATTTTTAAATGATTATTAGTCTAATTTTCATGCCCGACAGCCCGAGTCAAATTGTACAAAATAAAATAATAAACCTTCCATAAGGTTCATGGAATCTAATTCCACCATCAGAAATGTGCGTTAAGAAAATTTCTTAAGAGGTATCTAATTATAATCTTTAACTTTAAAACATAATTAGGAACTTTTTCTTAATTAACTCTATTCTTCAAATATTATTGATACTACTATATCATCATCATGTCATGTAGATGAACCACGTCATTCCAATTTTACAAGCTATCAATTAATATATGAGTTTGGTTTGTACCCAAATATATATATATATATATATGATTTTGGTTTTCTTTTTTGGATGTTGAAGTATTGGTATAAAATAAGCAAATTGAAACTCATTTTAATGTTTTACTCGTTAAATCCACTAATTAATTTATTTGGTAAAAAGTTTATTTGATTACTTGTTTTAGCCCAAAATGCTAATTCTGAAAAAGCTCATAAAAATTTCAAAATAGTTCTACAATTCGGTATTTACCAAACAGTTATTTACAAATAACTTATATAATTTGCTAGTCAAAACAGCTATTACAATACGCTAATACAATTAGCTATTCGCTATCCGCCATCAGCTAATTGTCAAACAAAACGTCCCATTATATAACTCGTAACGTGCTTTTTCATACTCGTTGTCATTCTCCGAAAGCTCGGCACAAGCTCGTTTGGCCTGATTAGAAATCGCTCGCCCGAACACTTGTCCAAGATAGCACGATATGGGGGGTCCAACTAACTTTGAACTATTATGCTCAACTTTTTCGTGATATTTTAGCTCATTTTCAATTTTAGATTAATTAATCATTAACCCAAAAATATTTATGAGATTTTTTTTTTCAAATTCATTTAAAAAAGATCAGTGCAAATCCAATTTTGAGGGTTCCTTGATCATTAGTGGGAGATAATATTATTAAAGCTTTAGCATGAAAGCAATGGAGCTTTTCAGAAAGTCTTTATTAGATTGCAGTTGCACCTATATTTTGCCACCTATAAATAAAAGTTTAACAAACATAATAAAGCTTTTTTTTTGTTTTACAAAAGTGGATGCAATAATGCAGTTCCAATAATATAAATATATATATTTATATATATATATATATATATATATATATATATANATCTTTTTGGACAATAATTTATGGACTCCATGAATTTGAACTTTGGAGCATAGTTTTCATATTTTTGTCCCTTTCTTTATTAATTGGTAGGGAGTATTGCATGCGTTGTCCTTTTTTAGTAGGGCTACAAAGTACAAACACTTATGATCACTTGTTGTGACTTGTAAGTTTAAGGAACTTTGATTTGACCAGTTGTAAGTAGCTAGTATATGTGCCACTTAAAGTTTAATATACATTCCAATTAATAAATATATTAATTTCTGAATTTTTGTTGGAAGCAAATTCGTGATTAAGTGATTAATAATTAAGTTGGCATTTGTCCTCCAAATTTTAATTTATATATGCATGTAAGTACATTAAGCATTCCTTCATTATATATCTGACTTGAATTCCCACTAATTCAAGAATAAAATGATCTTTAAATTTTGTAGTGACAATTTTAATAAAAATATCTTGACTATCCAACAACGTTTGAGCCCTTTTTTTTTTTTTTTTGTGGGTNATGTTGACAATACTAAAATATTAGTTATTGTTGAAGCTTCAAAATTAGTTGAATTATTGCTGCACAATAATTATATATATACACAGGCACCTTGAGTTATTAACTAATAATTAAATAATTAATTATTTAATTAAAAGTGAATATTATTATGCGAACAAACATGATTGAGTTTGATAGTGACCATAGAAAACAAAGAAAAATTTATGCATTACGAAATTTTGTATCACCAACTATACTCTTTAGGAAATGTATTTAGAATTTTGCCCCAGAACAAACCATAAAAATTTGGTGATTAATTTATTTATCAAACTAAATTGACAATCACAAATTTTTATATATGACATATTAACTATTAGGCAGATCAACTCGTCTTACTCAACTGTAAAGAAATATCATATGTATAATATTTAATGCTACATTTTATTTTATGGTATTTCTTATATGGAATGTCATTTTTTAGTAAAAATATACATATTTGTGAAAAATAATACAAACCTTGTTAGGTCGGTGTATGAGAAAAACTGTTGATCTACAAAAGCTAACTACAGAACTATCTGAATAATGTAAATTTAATTTCTTTCAGCAACGTGAAAAAANCAAAAAAAAAAAAAAAAAATCAATATAAATTTTCATTTCCCTCATCCAGCACCTAATCGAAAAAAGGAGCTTGACGCAAATAATAACAGGGACTTGTAAGCAATATACATATTGCTGTATTCATGACTTGCCATACCAACGCACTAATAGAATCCTATTGTTCTTCGATCCTTCCAATTATTTTCACTTATTTATGCAGATAACCCCCGAAGTCTCCAATATTGCACGGCCCACCCCAAAGTACTAGAAAAGATTGAAAAAGGAAATCCCTTGAAAAATGAAAACTACTATTTTGCCCCCAAAACACTCAAGCACATCTCAGCTGGGCGACGTCGTTTTGCCGCCTCAAATCCCTATAGAACCTCATGATAAACTCCTCTGCAGCCTCATCCACCGGATAACTACCCTCATCCCAGCTCGCCGGAAACGGCGAGTCCGCTATCATCAGCTGCCTCACCACCGGCGTCCGGCCAAACCCCGGAAGGGCCGGCGACGCCTCCGCGCTCTCGACTGTCTCAAGCTCGCCGTCGATCGGCGGCGCGTGGGCACGCCTTCGCTTGCCGAGGTGGAAGGGGAGGCCGAAGTACGCCGGGCTGCTGCTGCAGTTGAACTCGTATTCGTCCGGTCTGGCGTCGGCGGCGTGGTGGTGGAGTGCGAGGCCGCGGACGGCGGCTTTCCCGGCGATTTTGCCGCGCTTCATGACAGCGTTGAGATCGGAAATTAGCTTCGCCTTGGAAATTATGCCTTTCCTCGCCATGAAATAGATCGCTCGGACTGTGTGCCAGAATTTTTTGGCGACGATCGGCAGATTTTGCTCCATATTAAGTTTTTCTGTTTTTTTTTTTTTAAATTAATATGGGGGTGATTTTTGTTAATTTGTGAGCTGAATATTTGAATTGCCTTTTTTTTATCGGTAATATTTTAATTGCTTTTGATTGTTGTGGAGATGGAGGGAATGTTTAGGGGAAAATGTTTTTTTAAGAAGTTCTGTTTGGTTTGAGAGATTTTGGGCAGATGAGAGTGGGTATTTAAAGAGACAGAGGGACATGTTGCGGAGTTGTGGTTTTAACCGAAATATAAAATAAGAAAACTTACGTGGCGAAGAGAAAATGAATTAATGATTTTAGGTTGGTTGATTACATATTCTGAGAGGTGTTATTACTTACTATTAGTCTATTAGATTCGATTTGGATGAATAGTTCATGTTTGAGCTTGCCCTTATTAAATGAATGAACTATCATTACTCATATCGTTTAGTAAATTAATAAAAATTCACAATTTTGCTATGGAGTCATCAGATGGCTCGACTTATGCAGTCATCCACACTTATTCACCAATAGTGTATTGACACGTGTCCTGCAATAAATACACTTTGGACAGGTGTCAATACATTAAGTGGTGGATGATTTCATAAGAAAACTATCCGCTGGCTCCATAGAATTTTTCTAAAAACTCAATTCGTTTAAGTTTGTAAAAACTTCGTTGGACTCGTTTAATAAACCTAAATATGTGAATGTGTTGTTTGCGAACACCAAATGTGCGTTTGCAAAATAATTCAACTAGGATTCAACCTTAAAATTTGACAATACTAAGAAAACAAATATTATTTACTAACAATTTCAACTTGACTCGTTCGATAAACAAGTTTAATTAACAGTCCATGCTTATTTCATTTAAGTTAAAGTGGACTTCTATAATCTCAAATCAAACTGCATTCACAAACAACTAAAATACTCAATATATANAAAAAAGTGCTTGGATGAATAAGAAAGTTGGATAAATATTCAACTATTGTTTTTTAAAAATACTACAAGCACATCATAAATGTACATAAAGGTGTACATAACTCATATTGAATGAGGTCCACTTGATTTTTTATTTTTAGTAGGACCTACTTATGTGAGTGTTATGTACAATTGTATATACAGTAGTGTTATGTACAACTCTACATACAGTATTATGTACTTTTTTTTTTCATCCTCAGTCGTTGATAGTAAAAACAGAAAGGCAAAGGACCGATAGATTTGGTGGAGGACGGGGCCCACTCAATCACAGCTCACGGCTTGCTTACACGTGTAACTTTCCCCGCTTGTGGGACCCGTCATTTTGCATCTACGCGGGAAAAAAAGACACGTCAGACATTATGATTGATTAGCCCTCGGTCAGTAATATTATTGTGTTTTAAACAAAACTAGTACAACACTCACGTAATACATGAGTGTTGTATTAAACAAAACGACTACCATAAATAATCAACGTACTTATAGTTCATTCGAACCTAAATAGTTTTGGATTAGAAGTAAATTAAATATACCCAAGTCTAATAACGAAGCATGTAATTTTGTCAATAGAATCCCGAAGCATGCGAGCCTGCCACATAGGCTCAGCATGTTCTGAATTAATATATAGGGGGATTATTAAAGCATTATTAGTCAAACTTAGACGTGCAAATGGGGTCGTCTAAAAATTATAAATTTCTGGTTTTCAGCCGGATCAGTTGTTTACGGCATGCAATTAGTATAATAAACACGGGCAAAAGCCTGTCAATTAAAGTTAACAACTCTATTACCTATATAAAGGCAAGCATGTGTTAATTTAAATAAGCATTTATTTGTGCCAACATATAATGATTAAAAATGCCAAATTTTTGCCCTAATATTCCTTTATTTGTTCCTCTTTAAGCTTTTGAAACACTATTCAAACATCATAAAAGAATTTACTTAACTAAATTAGCTAGTCAGGATATTTTCAGGGCCATAGATTTAGTCTGTCTCAAAAGTTTCGAACCAACTTGTTTAATGAATTGAGATTTGTTGCAAAAGAAAGAAACAAGGCAATTAATGATAATATTGTTTGAATATTATTTGCGATTATATATACAACATTAGGATCATTTAGAAACAACTTAATAACTAATTACTAGACATATTTCATTAGCTCTAGTGCATAAGGATTTGTTGAATTGGTCACGCCAATGAATGTCGACTTGAAATGGTTAAAGGAAATTAGATGATTAATTATAGTAAATAATTATATTGGTGATTATTATTATTATTATTATTATTATTATTATTATTATTATTACTATTATTATTTATATGATTGTGATCATATTTTTGTGACCCCATACACCGCTATAATAAGTAGTATTTCATTTTGGGTCAGCTCTCAATATATACAATTACTTTGGTATTTTATGTTGTTCACGCAAAATATTTGCTATGTATTTGATCTTTATAAATATTATGACATAATTTTTATCACTCGTCTCCGACCAAATACCAAATTCAAAATTTGGATACCTTCTATGTTATCCTATTTGGATGAGTCAAACAGCAAACACCTTACTTACCACATTAGGTTTTGTATAATGACTGGTAAATGGTAATTATTATTATTATTATTATTTTTTATTTTGTGATATACAATTATTATATGACAAGAAGAAGAGACACGTGTCCCGAGCAAACCTCTCTTGCTAAGTAAACAACCAATGGGAATACCGATAAAGGCCAAAACTTGTTTGCTTCAAAAGAAAAAAATTGAAAGTGAGAGAATCATTTTTATAATCACCACCATCTCTTGCTTGCTCCCACACTCTTTTTGGTTTTTATTTTTATTTTTAATTTTTTATCGATTTTCTTTTCAAATCAATTGTTTAATAAGTACATTATTAGTTTATATGAGAGATGTGGAGCACGCACTGTCCATTTCAAATTACAAGACTACCAATGGAGTTTGAGATAATAACTGAAAATTGATGAGGGAAAAAAAAAATAAAAAAATCTTGGAGAATCCATCTATCATTTATTTTTACCAATTGATCATGTGAGAAAAGAAAAAAAACATCAATTCCGCATCATATTTTTTTAATAAAAATGTATATTTATATTGTGGAATATCGTACTTTTATCTATATTATTTTTTTACAGTGTGATCATTGAATTTAATGTATATATTAGCTTTGATACACATTCAACAAGCTTTTAATTAATTTATAAAACAAATTTTGATCTTAACAATAGACCAATTTAGATGTACCAAACATGATGGATATCAAGTATCTCTCTTCCTTTTTCAGGTCAAAGTATGAAACCAGATTTAGAAATGCAGCTATTAGGTAACAATTGTTTGACGCGTTCTACCTCCAATTGCAATTTTCGTGTGTAACAACTAACACCATTCTCCGAATTTCAATGGACAAAATAAGCACAATGTTTTAGTTAGTTTTATTCCTTCAAAATTGATAGCATTTACTAAAATTCTATTTATATTTAAAGAACATGAACAAAATTTCAATTGAGTGTTAGAGAAAAGATGAAAAATGCTAATATTTCAAAATGTCATGTCAACAACCCTGTCATTGATACCAATTTGATGACAACTTAGATAGATGAGTATCGCGTGGCAAAACAAATGGGGCTCAAATTGCTCAAAAAACAAACATACAAACAACAGATTTTCCAAGGTGGTAAAAATACCGAAGAGGTAATATGTCGAACAAGCAATATGAAGAACATGTAATATGTCGAATAGGTGATATGCCGAACATGCAATATGAAGAACATGTAATATGTCGAACAGACATTATAAATGTGGGATCCAGCCAAATTGCATATGGTGTCCAGCCACAAACAAACAAAACTAAAGGTTGGCAGCAAAAAGAAAATTGAGAATGGGGTGGCAGGAGCTCACCACCATCACCGAAAGCAAAAAAGAAAAAATAATAAAAAAAAATGATAGCGCAGGTTTTGTGCATTCCTCCCATCTATAAATAGAGGGATACTCAGCCAAGGAAATACACACCAAGCGAGAAGAAAAAGAGAGAGCAAGAAAAGAAATAAAAATATTTCTTGTGAGTGTTATTTTTCAGTGAGAGAAAAATAGAGTGTTTGAGTAAATCCTGTGAGTGTGGGAAAAATACACCGGGTCCGGTATCATCTCTATTGCTCCTTGTTTGTAATAATTGAATAGGAGTGGGGTTTCACTGGGTCACTATATTTTACATTTCTAGTGTAAGGGAGTGTGAAAAGATATTGTAATTATCTTGAAAATATAGTGGAATTGTTCGGAGGTTGTCCCGTGGTTTTTTCCTCTACTTTGGAGGTTTTTCCACGTTAAATCTTGGTGTCTTATTTCTTGCATATTTTATTTAATTGGGATATTCTTAGTATGCTCTGTGGTTGCAGTTTAATCTGATCTTCCACATCAGAAAAGAATTATTCCTACTTGATTGCAAGAGATTTTTTTTTTTTTTTTTACGTTGGTGTTTTAATTTACACCTTCCGCATTTGCGCAACTGAGCCCAACAAGTGGTATCAGAGCTCAAGTTGGGCTCTGAATCAACCCGTGTAAATTAAATGGAGGAGAACGTGGGTACCATGGTGAAGCTGACAGCAACAAATTACTCCATTTGGAAGCCAAAAATGGAGGACATACTTTTCTACAAAGATCTGTATGATCCTGTAGAAAAGGGAGATAACAAGCCAGATGACGTGAAGGATGACGATTGGAAAAAGTTACACAGGAAGGCTGTCAGTTTAATCAGACAGTGGGTGGATATCAGCATATTCCACCATGTTGCCACAGAGTCAAAAGCCCATACTCTGTGGAACAAAATCGAGCAGATGTATCAGAGGAAAACTGCACAAAATAAAGCTTTCATTATTAGAAAGCTTGTGAATTTAAAATATCGGGATGGAAGATCAGTTGCAGAACACTTGAATGAGTTTCAAGACATGGTAAACCAGCTTGTTACCATGGAGATGAAACTTGATGAAGAACTGCAGGCGCTGTTACTTTTGAGTTCTTTACCGGATAGCTGGGAGACTCTGGTGGTCTTGTTGAGTAACTCTGCTCCTGAAGGAAAACTGACTTTGACCCAAGTCAAAGACAGTATGTTTAATGAAGAAACAAGAAGAAAAGATTCTGGGGCAAGCAGCTCCCAAGCCTTGGTCACAGAAACCAGGGGGAGAAGTAAAAGCAGAGGCCGGAATAACAAATTCAGAGAGAAATCACAATCTCAACCCAGGAGAAAATTCAAGTGTTATCACTGCGGTGAAGAAGGGCATATCAAAAGAAACTGTAAAGCCTGGAAGAATAGAGATCGGAGGAACAACAAATCAGAGAACGATGAAAATACAACAACCCCTGTGATCAATGGGGAAGTGGTGTTGCTTTCTGTTGAAGAAGAAGAAGAAGAGTGTCATGTTGCAGATTCATGTGTTGAATGGGTCATTGACTCAGCAGCATCATACCATGCAACCTCTCACAAGGAATTTTTTTCTCTATACAAAGAAGGAGACTTTGGTAGAGTAAAGATGGGCAACGACAGCATTGCAAATATTGTGGGAGTTGGTGATGTGTGCATTCAAACTGATATTGGGTGCACAATAACACTGAAGGACGTGCGACATGTACCTGACTTACGTCTGAATCTGATCTCTGTGCATGCATTGGATCTAGCAGGCTACACTAACAATTTTGGTAGCGGCACATGGAGGCTTACCAAAGGATCATTGTTAGCTGCTAGAGGTACAGTGAGATCGACACTGTACAGAACTCAAGTGAAGCTGATCAAAGGTGGCCTGAATGCAGTCGAAGATGATGCTTCGCCAAATTTGTGGCACAAAAGACTGGCTCATATTGGTGAAAAAGGATTGCAAATTTTAGCAAGAAAGTCCCTCATCCCATTTGCCAAAGATTCAAAACTAAATCCTTGTGATTATTGTCTCTTTGGGAAGCATCATAGAGTGTCTTTCAGCAAAACCTCGAAGCTGAAAGAGAATGTGTTGGAGATGGTGTATTCTGATGTATGTGGACCCATGGAAGAGGAGAGTCTCGGTGGTAGCAAATATTTCGTGACGTTCATTGATGATGCTTCACGAAAATTGTGGGTGTATTTCTTGAAAACGAAGGATGAAGTTTTTCAGTACTTCAAAAGGTTTCACGCTATGGTGGAGAGACAAACTGGTAAACCTTTGAAGTGTCTTCGCTCAGATAATGGAGGGGAATATACTTCCCATGAATTCAAGAATTATTGTGCTGATCATGGAATCAGGCATGAGAAGACTGTACCTGGAACCCCACAACATAATGGTGTGGCTGAAAGAATCAATAGAACCATTATGGAGAAAGTGAGGTGTATGTTAAGAATGGCTAAGCTACCTAAGCCATTCTGGGGTGAAGCTGTTCTAACGGCGTGCTACCTGATCAACCGATCTCCATCTGTTCCTTTGGGCTTTGATATCCCTGAGAGAGTATGGTCCGGACATGATGTTAAATACTCTCATTTGAAGGTGTTTGGATGCAAAGCTTTTGCTCACGTAAACAAGGAACAGAGGCGAAAACTTGATGATAGAGCCATTCCTTGTATATTTTTGGGCTATGGAGATGAGGAATTTGGCTACAGGTTATGGGATCCAGAAAAACGAAAAATTGTCAGAAGCAGAGATGTAGTGTTCCATGAGCAAGAAACTATGTCTGATTTTGCTTCACCAGAAATCAAAGAACCAGGTGGTAAGGTGGATCTTTCACCTGTAGAACCTCCTAGAGATGCAACAGTAGGGGGAGAGTATGATGGAGAACTCAGGGTTGATGATGAACCAGCAATTGAAGATGGTGATGGTGAAGGTGTCAAGCAAGAAGACCTCGAAGCTCTGCCTCAGCTCAGGAGATCAAATCGAGCGATCCAACCATCTACGAGGTACCCTAGTTCCACGTATATTACCATCACGGAAGAAGGGGAGCCAGAAAGCTTTGGAGAAGTACAAACTCATAAGGATAAATCCCAGTGGATGAAAGCTATGCAAGAAGAAATGGATTCACTGGTGAAAAATGAAACTTATGAGCTTGTGAAGCTTCCGCAAGGCAGAAAAGCCTTGAAGAATAAATGGGTGTTCAAGCTTAAGAAAGATGGTGACAAGCTGTTGAAGTACAAGGCTCGCTTAGTCGTGAAAGGATTTGGACAAAAGCGAGGGATAGATTTCGATGAAATCTTCTCACCGGTGGTAAAGATGAGCTCTATTCGAGTAATACTCGGATTGGTGGCTAGCTTGGATCTGGAGCTTGAACAACTAGATGTGAAGACTGCATTTGTTCATGGAGACCTAGATGAAGAAATCTACATGGAGCAACCAGAAGGATTTGAGAAGACTAGAAAGGAGCACATGGTTTGCAGATTGAAGAAGAGCTTGTATGGATTGAAACAAGCTCCACGACAGTGGTACAAGAAATTTGACTCGTTTATGGCGAGCCATGGATATACCAAGACTGATGCAGATCATTGTGTGTTTGTTAAGAAATTTCCAGGTGATAAATTCATTATTCTTTTGTTATATGTAGATGATATGTTGATAGTGGGACAAGATATGAAGCTAATTGGTGATCTGAAAAAGGAATTGGCAAAGTCCTTTGAGATGAAGGATTTGGGACCTGCGAAACAAATTTTAGGCATGCAGATCATGCGAAACCAAAAATCGAGGAGGTTATGGTTATCGCAAGAACGGTATGTGAATCGGATTCTGGAGAGATTCAACATGAAAACGGCTAAGCCAGTCAATACACCGTTGGCTAATCACTTCAAACTCAGCAAACAAAGTTGTCCTACGAGTCAAGAAGAAAAAGAAGCTATGGCGGCCGTTCCATACTCCTCGGCAGTCGGAAGTTTGATGTATGCCATGGTTTGTACTAGACCAGATATTGCTCACGCGGTTGGAGTTGTTAGCAGGTATCTTTCCAATCCTGGTAAGGATCACTGGGAAGCTGTGAAGTGGATTTTGAGGTACCTAAAAGGTAGTGCAAATAAATGCTTGAGCTTCGGCAAAAGAAACCAAATTCTTGAAGGTTATACAGATGCAGATATGGCAGGTGACCTGGATAGTAGAAAATCTACTTCAGGACTTGTGTTTACCTTTGCAGGAGGAGCTGTATCTTGGCAATCTAAATTGCAGAAATCTGTTGCCTTGTCGACTACTGAAGCCGAGTATATTGCACTGGCAGAAGCAGGGAAAGAAATGCTTTGGTTGAAGAGGTTTCTTCAACAATTGGGAATGAAGCAGGAAAGGTACGATATCCATTGTGATAGTCAGAGCGCATTGGATTTAAGTAAGAATGCGATGTATCACTCTCGCACGAAGCACATTGATGTCAGATATCATTGGCTACGTCAAGCAGTGGAAGAACAACAGTTCAAACTGGAAAAGATTCACACTGACGAAAATCCTGCTGACATGATGACGAAAGTTGTAACAGGAGGAAAGCTTCAGCTTTGTGCCGAGTTAATCGGCATGGAATGCATGTAAAGATCTGTAGTATATTACCCTTTGGCTGGAGGGGGAGAATTGTGGGATCCAGCCAAATTGCATATGGTGTCCAGCCACAAACAAACAAAACTAAAGGTTGGCAGCAAAAAGAAAATTGAGAATGGGGTGGCAGGAGCTCACCACCATCACCGAAAGCAAAAAAGAAAAAATAATAAAAAAAAAATGATAGCGCAGGTTTTGTGCATTCCTCCCATCTATAAATAGAGGGATACTCAGCCAAGGAAATACACACCAAGCGAGAAGAAAAAGAGAGAGCAAGAAAAGAAATAAAAATATTTCTTGTGAGTGTTATTTTTCAGTGAGAGAAAAATAGAGTGTTTGAGTAAATCCTGTGAGTGTGGGAAAAATACACCGGGTCCGGTATCATCTCTATTGCTCCTTGTTTGTAATAATTGAATAGGAGTGGGGTTTCACTGGGTCACTATATTTTACATTTCTAGTGTAAGGGAGTGTGAAAAGATATTGTAATTATCTTGAAAATATAGTGGAATTGTTCGGAGGTTGTCCCGTGGTTTTTTCCTCTACTTTGGAGGTTTTTCCACGTTAAATCTTGGTGTCTTATTTCTTGCATATTTTATTTAATTGGGATATTATTAGTATGCTCTGTGGTTGCAGTTTAATCTGATCTTCCACATCAGAAAAGAATTATTCCTACTTGATTGCAAGAGATTTTTTTTTTTTATTTCACGTTGGTGTTTTAATTTACACCTTCCGCATTTGCGCAACTGAGCCCAACAATAAAGACTAGACAATATGTCGAATTTGTATGTGACGTGAAGAACTGTCGACCAGCAAATGAGACATAACTCCACTTGTACTCTATCATATGACAAAAAAAATTATATTTTTATCAAATAATGGACCAAAGATAAAAAAACACTGATATTTTGAAGAATTAAAACAAAAACAGGAAATTTACATGAATAACTAAAAAACAATTCTTGGTGGGATACCAAATAAAATGTGAGCCACCAAAACACTACAATAATAGGATGAGAAAACGTGATTTAGAAAATTTAAACTTCAAGGCATTGAAAGTAAGTAAAGTTCAAAAAAGATAAAACGAAGTGAATGTGCCGGCTACTTTAAAGAAAGCAGCACATTTTCTCCAACATTGATTCTTGTAAACAAAACCTAAAACCCTAGTAGCGTTTGAACATAGAAAATAGCTTGGTGGGGGCAAAAACACAGTTCAAATCTTCTTCATAATTTGAATAAATTAAGTATAATCTATTAATCTGTATAGTACTTTAGAAGTTCAAATTAAGAATTTAACAGGACGACGCTCGCAAACGACCCTCGATAAAGACATTTTCACTAATTACTCTTTTGAAAGTAACTTTTCTATTGTTTGGGTAAAAGCAATTTTCAACCCCATTATGCAATAATGTAAAATTCATAATTATTTCAACTACAAATATATGATTATGTGTCACTAATTCACATCTCCTCCAATTATTAATAACAATAACTAATAGAGCACTAACACCAGTGTATTATTTTTCAATTATAAAATATTTTTTCTAATTCAAATTATTTAATAAGCATGATAGATAAACTTATTCATTTAATAAATCACAATTTGTTATTTTTCAATGAAAACTGAGTAGGCAATTTATTTTTTATTAGTAAAGGTAGTAAAGGCAGATATATTTATTTTATATATGCAATACGGATGTTAAATCAAATATCGTTAAAAGTTAATATATTATATATACGAAATTGATAACATATAAAACAAATTAATATGTTTAAAGTATAATTAGAATTCAAATTGACATTATGTTTAATAATTTTTAAAACCATAATAAAAGTAGATAAATGTCCAAACTTATATATGAACTACAGTATTTGGAATCAGAATTTGACATATACTATTACACAGAAATGCTATGAAACCATCAGATGGTTATCTTATGGAGTCATCCATAACTTTAGATATTGACACGTGTCCAATGTGTATTTATTGTAGGACACGTGTCAATACACCATTTGTGGATAATTATGGATTGCTCCATAAGTCGGGTCATCCAATAGCTCCATAGCAAAACCGTAATATTACAAAGCATAAGAAAGATATCATGCATGATTGTGATCAATTACTAAAACTTCACATTTCCACTAAAAAGGTTCTACAGTTAATGGATTGTCCATTCAATCACACAAGTTTTTGTATGAGACGATGTTAGGCAAGTCAATCCGTCAATTTTTTTTAACAAAAATACATACTTATGATGTGAAATATATTAATATTGTGTTTCAACATTACATTTTAATAAAAAAGTTTATAAATTCAATAAAAATATGATTGTTTAACATTAATGTTTCAATAATTGAGTGAAGGAAACTATCTGAGTATTGAGATATCAAAAAGCTCTTTAGAACCTTCCATTATCTCAAAACGTACCACCCACTCAACAACAACGTACAACCCCAATCCCTCCTCTATAAATACCGTCTCCTCCAATACAATACACTAACATCCGATTTTCTCCAAAACAATGGATACAATCACTTTTCAACACTTTCTCCTCAAACTCTCTCTCCACACCTCAATCTTCAAACACAACACCGCACCCCAAAATGGAACGATCCAAAGAATTCACCTGAAAATGGAGCACAATTTTCCGGCGGCGGCCAAAAAGCTCTGGCACGCCGTCCGCGTCGCCTATTTCGTGCTCCGGAAAAACGTGTCCCGGCCGAAACTGCTCGCAGATCTGAGCGCCGCGATGAAGCGCGGAAAAATCGCCGGAAAATCAGCCGCGCACAACCTCGCTTTCCACCGCGGGGAGGAAGGCATCGACCGCCAGATCCCGCGGGGAGAGTACGAGTTCAGCTGCAGCGAGACGCCGGCGCACCGCGCGCTCCGGCTGACGTTTCGAATGAGCAAGCGGAAGCGGTCGCCGTCGCCGCCGCGGGCGGAGGAGGGGCCGAGCGAGGAGGAGATTTTAGCGGCGGCGGCGGAGGAGATCTTCGGAGCGGCGGCGGCGTCGCCGGATCTGCCGGGATTCGGGGGGACGGCGGCGGTGAGGCAGCTGAGGGTGACGGACTCGCCGTTTCCGGTGGTGGATGCGGGGGAGGACTGCGGTAGGGTGGACGAGGCGGCGGAGAGGTTCATCATGAAGTTCTATAGGGACTTGAAGCGGCAAAATAATTTGGCGGGTTGAACTTTTTATTTTTTTTAGTTTTNAATTCTGGCCAATCTTAGAAGGAAAAGGAAAGCAAAAGGTTAAGAGCATAGGTTTTTTATGTTCTTTTCTCATCTTCCTAAATCACATAAACCTCTAATCATTTTCTTGTTTAGTATTAATTTTGTCACTCATTGTTCGAAACCTTTGTACATGCTTTTGCAAGTATTTCCTTCAAAATCTTACAAATTTCCACATTTTCAAGTACATTTCTTACAGAAAAAATCATATGAGTGGTCTTGGAACAACACAAACCAAAAGACAATCTAAGAGGTAGTTAAACAGATTCAGTCCAAAAAGCAGAAGTACAAAACAATACATCATTCCACAAATCTTGGAACAACACAAACCAAAAGACAATCTAAGAGGTAGTTTATATGCTCTTTTACGCATATAACTTACCTCTTCTAAATAATTGCACATATGTTAACTTGATAAATTATTTGCACCTATCTCTTTATATTTTTTTCCGTTTGCTTTTGGAAAAAAGTAACTGTTGTGAGTTTTGAAACGCAAGCTAAATATAGATAGATAGATGGAGAGAGGCGTTTTGTTTTTTCCTGTCAACGGAGCCCAGCCCATTTTGAGTTGGTTTTACACCTGTAATCAGGCCCAGATTACAAGACTTATTTAAGTTGGACTATGAACCACGCAGTTCAGTGCAAAATTACATCCAAATTGCCAAAAAAAAAGAAATTGTGAAATATTCTAATAAAATTGTACCGCAACACACACACACACACAAAAAAAAAAGAAGAAAATAATAATAATAATAAAATAAAATAAAAAATAGGTTTAAGAGATTTGATTATTAAAGATTCTCTTATGATAATCATTGTTAAATCCCCCAAATGTTTTCATTAAAAAACTGTTCACTAAGCATCAATCATGGAGGGGGACAGCACGTGACTCTCACGTGACATCCCTCTATACATATCAAAGAGGAGGCTCCAAGTGTCCCATTCACATTTGCAACGAGACATTAGGCAAGTGATTGGGCAGCCCAAATTATAATGATAATTCAGAAAAATTAAAATAAATTTGAGTCCATAATTTACTTATATCATGCAGAGGAAAGTCAGTAGAGGTTAGTGGATTTATTTTATCTTTTTTTCTTCCTTTTATTCCTTTTTTTTTTTTTCCTATCTTTTTGTGCAAGTTCGCAGTGTTTTCATGTGAGGCAATGTGCTTTCATGCGTACAAACCAACAAAATAATAAAGCTAAAAGTAAAATAATATCTCATTTTCAAATTCCATTAACCATTTGAGGTTCACAATATATATCATTGATAAGACATGCAAAGTAATTTTAAACTCAAGTATAGGAGTATTTATGTTGGGATCTCATTTTCGATGCTTTTACCGACATTAAGGCCATTTTGTGTGGTGCTCAACGCATGATCTTATACTTTTGATACCATACTTTCGTCTACTAATCACTCCGATTAAGTAAATTACATGAGCAATACATGAACTATAGATTAAGTTGACATTATATAAACATATATTATGATATAAATTTGATTTGGGAATTGGGAGATTCAATTTGAATAAGTTGTCACTTTCTTTGCACATTTTTCTTGTACATTTATATGGGAGTGTGGGAATGAATTTGTGGCTAAAAACTCACAAATTCTGATCAATACATATCGACATTATATCTAATTCTCGAATGCGCTTAGTTTAAATGAAAGACTTGTATGTTTTGTAGTGACACATGTATAAGTGTAGTTTTTACGATTAGGCTTGAAAATTATAATAAACCAATTTATGTTTTTTTTTTCAAAAAAATTGACCATATACTATACCCTTACCTTTTATTATTTAATTCATATACTAATTATTATAAATATGTATTCTTTTTATTTTTTAAACTTTATACTAACTTTTTTATTTTATTTTTTATATATGATATATCTAAATAATCACATTTTAATGATATTCGATTTCACATCCATATGCATATATAATTTAATTTCATATATCTATATAAATAAATTTGATTTTATTATCAAATCAATTCAAAAATACCAAATAACAATATAAATTATTTTATATTAATAGTAAAATCTAATTCTATAATACAACAAAAAATAATCATTAATGTGTTTTTTTATAGAAATTTGGATTAAATATAGAAATTAGTATTACATAAAATATATTTTTAAAAAAAATGTTTCTCAATTTAAATAGGTTATATAAAGAACTGAATGTTATTATGTTATTTATAATAATAAATATAAAGAATAACCTAATTTAAAATACTAAAATAATTATATATTTCACAAAGTTAGAAAACAATACATTTATGCGTAAATTAATATTTTAAATATTTTAATATTATGAATTTAAAATTATTAAAAAATTAATAAATGAGAGACACTGACTATATATATAAAAAAAATATAATCATAATACAATAAAAAAGTTTGTTCCTAAAAAATCATAATTAAATCTATGGAGTGTGTTATTAACTGATTTAGACATATATATAATTTTAAATATAATTAAAAAATAACATTCTTGACAAATTAGTTTAAAAGTACGGGTGTCATTTTGGAATTAGTTATCACTTTTTTAGTTATTTATTATTGTTGCATATTCATTATAGATAATTTCACAATAAAAATATAACTTATTTTAATTTATTTTATTTTACAAATATTAATATATTTAAATCCTCGTGTAGTACACGGGTATCATACCAGTTTTAAGATTACATTTATATTTTCTTGAAGCATTAAGAGCGTCCATAGTACTTTTAATTCATTTAAAAAAATATATAGGTCACGTAAGAAATAGACTCAGTTCAAAAAAATATATACTAAAATGTAGGTGCAAATGGATAGAGAAAAATAGATTCAATCTACCATTAAATTTATTTTAGACCAAATAGAAACTTAGTCTCTTTACATTGGAGTTAATTTTGTTAATTTTATATATTTTTCTTCAATCATTTAAAACTTATGTCGAGAGAGTTTGAGAGAAAGTAGACCCGAAGCTTATGATAAAGAATAACATCCAACTATTTTAAAATGACACCAATCATTTTTCCTAATTTTCCAATTTTGGCCTTCCATCTGCCATAAAATACCCACTATTTCTCACAATCGCTCCCAACACAACGGCCCCGTTTTAAACTTTAAATAACTCAAAACCATCACACTCTCTCTCTACCGTTATCCCTGTTTTCCGTCGCTTTTCCCGTTCGCCGATCACTGAACGTTTAAAATAAAAGAAAAAATCGCGTTATGGAGTACTTTTCCGGTGATTATGCTGAGCTCTCGTCGGCCGACAACGTGGATTTCAACGCTACTGGCGCTCATTTCACAGTGGACGATTTGCTGGAGTTCTCCAAGGATGACGAGACGATTGCCGACGCGTTTCCCGACGGCCTGGCGGGGAATTCCGGCGACTCCTCCACCGTCACCGCGGTTGATAGCTGCAATTCGTCGGTTTCCGGAAGCGGCGGCAGCGCCAGCTGCCGCAGCTTTAACGAGATGCAATTTTCTGGCGACGAGCTGTGTATTCCGGTATTTTTTTTTTTTACATTTTTTCTTCGCGATTTTCCCGCCAATTTTANTTACTTTTTTTTTTTTTTATGCAATTTTGATTTGTCCGCTACTTTTTAAATTTTAATAATACAAAAATATGATGTTAGTGAAAAATTGGTCATGATTCTCACGAAGTTTTTCATTCACTTTTCCTAAAAATAGAAAATATTGGTCTTTACTTTAGTTTGTCAAATAAGTAAATAGCAGAAACTTAAAACTAATCCGTTGAATTATTTTATTTTGAATACTTTGTTTTTCGATCCAATCCGCTTATTTAGCAGCTAAAATAAAAAAAATCAGGTTGTTTTTTGCGGTAATTATTAATTAATGCATTCAATTTTCGACTAATTTTCCGTTTTTCCTTTTATAACAGTATGATGATTTAGCCGATCTGGAATGGCTTTCGAATTTTGTGGAAGAATCTTTCTCCGCCGGAGGCGGCACAACCGTCGCCACCAACTCCTCCTCCTCCTCCTCCACCCTCACAACCACCACGCACTACTCGCCGCCGCCGCCGCCGCCGCTGTTCTTTCCGGCCGACGCCTCGGTCCCCGGCAAAGCGCGTAGCAAGCGCTCACGCGCCGCCCCCTGCGACTGGTCTTCCCGCCTCTTCGTCCTCTCCCCCAAGGCAGCGCCGGCGAGGAGGAGGGAGCCGGCGGATGCCCCCGGCCGGAGATGCCTCCACTGCGCGTCGGAGAAGACCCCACAGTGGAGAACGGGCCCGATGGGCCCGAAAACCCTGTGCAACGCGTGCGGCGTCCGGTACAAGTCGGGGCGGCTCGTGCCCGAGTACCGGCCCGCGGCCAGCCCGACTTTTGTTTCAGCCAAGCATTCAAATTCGCACCGGAAAGTGATGGAGCTCCGGAGACTGAAGGAGGTTCAAATCCGTAGAGCGCATGTCAACCATCAGATGTTCAACGGCTGTGATGAGTTCCTAATTCATCAACATAGTAACATTAACGGTCTGGATTTTAGGCACATGATTTAGTGTACCCACACCACATGCTTGCTAATTTTCTTTTTTCTTTCTTTAATTAGTCCTAAGTCTTTTTTTTTTTTTTTTTTNTTTGAAATAGAAGTGGAGGGAGGTTACTATGGTTTAATTCAATTGTAGTCGTTGTAATGCACATTTTGATTTTAAATTTTGAAGTCAACTTATGGCGCTTACCTTAATAATGTGACTTTGCTAGTAAGCTTCTTGAGTGTTAGGTGAATTTATGCAACAATTGGTGTATCATTAATTCTGGAATGACACTGACTTATAGAGTTATTAGTCGTAATATTCACAAATGATATATTTACATACATATTAGAATATACTTAACAAGCGTCAATACATCAATTTATAAATAACTTTATAAGAACTCATCTGATGACTTCATATAATTTTTAATTGGTGCATATGTAATGTAATTACTACATAAAATTTTATTAGTTTGATGGTTGCTTCATTGAGGTCTAATACTTGTACCCATATAATACTTGTTGGATATCCATTTTTATCAAGTATTTTATGCACTATGGTTTATACTTTATAGTACTATAAAATTGACTTGCAATATTCAGCATGCTTTNTTATTTCGATATTTTGGGTGATTATTTGTGCTTCCTATAAAAAAATACTTTTTGTTTGTTTTTCATTTTATGCAATTAGGATATGATCATAATTAATATTTACAGGTATCATTCTCAATCAGTGAGTGTTGGTTTAAAATATTGTGTAATAGTTACTCAACTTACATGTGAAAAAGTTAGAGGGGATGGAGGGAATTTGATTTGATTTGATTTGCTTGTTGATAAAGTAAAGATGATTATGGTTATCTTAGGAAGAGCCAAAAGGATAGAAAAAGTGTGTGTGAAGAAATATAAGCTGGAAAGGATAACAAAGGGTTAAAATTAAATATTGCAATCATGGGAATGGGTGCAGAGCATTTTTACCAAGAAGCCAAAGTATTGGGGCCATGGGTTGTTTAATTGTATTTGTGTCTACATAAATTTCATTGAACTTTGATAAATTGGCACATGGAGGGGCTCATGTTTGCTCTCAAACCAAATACAACGGTCCTTCAATTGTAAATAATTTAGGAACTTTTTAGTCCTTTTGTTATAATATTCAAATTCATAATTTATGCATAATACATACCAAATGTTCATTGAGGACAATAATTTGCAGCATGGTTTTCGAAATCGGGCCAAATAAGTCGGTTGGACAGGTAACCGGTCACCTAGCTGGTTCAATCTGTTTATTGATTAGCAATTGGCAGAATTAGTAAAAAGCTGGTAAAAAAATCGGTCAGCCAGCCGATCCTTGTTTTTTGTTTAAATAATAAATAGTATTAGTATATTTGTTTATTATTAACATAAATAAAAATAAATATCTTGGAATGATTTTTTTCTAGTTTCTTTAAATAAGTCTTCCATGATGCCATACAATTTCTTGAATCATGGCTAGTCCTATATAATATTTCTTGGTCCTATCAATTAGTCCAATACCTTTACAAACTCGTATACTATATAATAACTATGACTCTTTAATGTTGACTTGGGAGATATTAGAATTTTATATTTTGGGGAGCTCTCTTTTAAGAAGAAAAGAGAAAAGTATTTTGTAATTAGTGATAATCTCGGACTAATCATGATATTATTAAATAAATAAATAGCAAGTAAACATTAACATGGATTTCAGTGAGTAATGGGCATTGTTAAGGAGGACTATTTTTTGAAGAGGGAATTATAAACACCGTGTGGTGTACGAATTGGTAGATATATACATCACATACATTGAGGTGTGCTTAGAATCAAACGTGGGATAATTTCTAGATATTGGAATAGCTATCAAATAAGACATTATCCAATATACTAATTTAATTTGCAAACTCCAATAATTTAAAATTTGATTGACTATGCAAAACTATAGCGAGGATTGTAAACGAATTGAATCGAAGTTAGTAATAAACTATTCAATTCAGATTCATAAAATAATTGAGTATTTATATTTGTATTCAATTTACTATTAGATATGATTTATAATTCGATTTGGATTCATTTAAGATAATTGAATATATTTGACTCGATTCTATTTTTTTTTACCTTAGATGGAAAACTAATGGAAGTTCGAATACATAAACAATTCTTAAGATGTATTGTTTAAGTGAATTAATCTTAGCTTAGATGGTGTGGATGATGTTTTTCTTAATCTAATTTGATTGAGTGTCTAGTATACTGAACAATTTTGTTGATTAATATGATTTATTTGTGTATCTAGTTTACCAAACAATTTTGTTAATTAGTACAATTAATTATGCCAGGGAATAATAAACCAATATTAATTTAACAATTGTTTTCCCTAAACATATAAAAACTGTACCGAACTAGTGATTCAATATCCAATAGTGTGTTTGGCCTAGTACATCAACTTAGTACAAATTTCTATTTGGCCCATTCAACAATTTGATTATATATCCATAAACCCACCTTACCAAGCAAGCACACTTTTAGTTTGATTTTGAACAGTCTTATTACACATGGATTCCAATTTATTGAACTTTATTTAATAATTAAATTCAAAGTAGAAGGTCTAATTGTTTTAAATCAGGAGTTTAAAATAAAGTGAAAAATATGTATTTTTACTTCGAAATATAATTGTACTAAGTTTTCACTCTGCCAAGTGAAAAATTATGTTTTTCACCCTGTGCAAGCGATTGTGCTATCATATGATGCAATATATGTTATGGTCAATGTGCGACCATTGTGCGATTATGCAAATAATTAATGTTCGTGCGATTTTTTATCTGAGGTAAAAAAAGTGTTTAGAATATACGGTGTGTAAAAGAAAGTATTAACTTTTTTTTTTAGGTGAAAAAAGATATTTCCTCTAAACTCACACATTTATATTAATGTGTATGCTATTAATAGAGAGACTTTGCATGTGGAGTGAATTGAGAGGCACATGGATTTTGTGTTAGTTGCATGACTGTTTGTGTACAGGATTTATCAAATGGTTGGGATAATAATATATAAAATACTTTTCAAAGAAGCTAATGGATTTATCAAATGGTTGGGATAATAATAATAAATATACTTTCAAAGAAGCCAAAGGGGTGGCTGTGTGTGTCCATGTCTTTGGGATCTTTGCATGTTATTTGTGTCATACCTCATTTTCTTCTCACATTTACTCTCCTATCTTAATTTTTTTTCTATTATTTCATTTTTCTATTATGGCCTAAGCCATTAACACGTTGCTTTACTAAGTAAAATAATCATGAGATTTATTTATTTTTTATTTTTTTAATTTTTTTGGCTGGCCTTTCAAAAATCAAAACTATTTTGTGTTTGCACCTTCAAATTAGAAGAGGTCTGAATATGAGAGTAACAGTAGTTATGCACTTATGCTCCTCATGAATTGGCATGACTGGGGAAAGTGATGAAATTGTTATTGTTTATATTTACACGACGTATTTAGCCCAAATAATTAATCGTAAACCATAACATATTCAAAATTGCGGTATACGATTTTTCAACCATAATTAATCCCAAACCATAACATATTCAAAATTGCGGCGTGCAATTTTAATTCATATTAACGAGTCGAGTTCGAGCCTTAACGAGTCGATTTCAACTTTTAACGAGGTAAACTATAAAAAAATTTAAAAATAAAAATTATATTTTCGAGCCTTATTAAGTCGAGCCGAGTTCGATTTGTTACCCAAACGAGCTTTAAGCGAGCTCGAACCCGACTTGTTTATCAAACGAGTTAAACCGAATTCGAGCTTTAATTAGCCGAGCCACACCGAACTCACGAGCGACTCGTTTCGTTTAACAGCTCTATCACTAATATAATTCATGCATTGAAATTTATACTATGTTTGTATTAATCATCATTCCACACAAACCCTGTGTCAAAATATCGAGATCTTTTTCCCTATAAAGTGACATCATTGTTTTATAAATTGCACATAATCATATATATTAAATATTACTTAATTTATGGTTTATGAACATGGCAACGATCCATTGCTTATTAAAACATGCTATATGCATGAGAATCAATTAGTTAAAACTTAAAAGTGAT
The DNA here is from genome assembly GCA_008636005.1 of Striga asiatica. Taxonomy (NCBI): domain Eukaryota; kingdom Viridiplantae; phylum Streptophyta; class Magnoliopsida; order Lamiales; family Orobanchaceae; genus Striga; species Striga asiatica. The sequence continues at coordinate 1,650,511 of BKCP01010403.1, forward strand.
TTACATCACCTTATCGAAACTATTGGGTTTCTATATGGGCCCTAATAGTCCAACCCAATCAATTATAGATGGAAGGACGTTATTCCAAAAGGTGGACTATAAAAAATCAAGCCCATACATGGCTTGGACTCAGAAGGCCCGTCGGGTCGATCAAGATCCGGGTTAAATAACCCGAATAAATGGGTCGTGGGTTGTCGATGGCCGACATAATAAGCAAAATTCAAAATTCGGAAAAGGAAAATGTTGTCTTCTCCTCCTCGGCCCTAGCTGCAATTTTCAAACCATATCCTAACTCACTCCGATCTTGTCGCCGCGCGTGGACGAGTACTACCACCCTTACTCGCCGTATCTACCGATCGTCATAATCGGGGAGAACCCTTTTTCCCTTTTTAAGTTTTTAGTGGATTTTATATCCATTTTTCCTCTGAGCAAAGACCAATTGCAACTCGTGAGCTGGTTTCTTTTAGGTTGGCTAATTTAATTTTTAACCCCATTTCAATTAACTGAAAGAGGAAAGAACCGGCACCTGTCAGTTCTGTAAATTATTTTGCAACCTCGGAGATAAGATTGATACTATTGTACACCTTGTAAATGCATAAATTCGTTAGTCCAGTACCTTTTTGTTTGCTAATTATGTTTTTGTCTGATGTGTTTGTTCTGTTTGGTAGGGTTTTTCATATATATATATATATATATGAATCCTTTGACCTGCTTACTAGTTTACCGCTCTCCCTTGTGAGCTAATGTAAATGGAAACATGGATGTATTAAACTCCGTAAGAAACTGTGGAAGGGTTTTTAATTTTTCGCTGGTTTATGTTAATTCAATGCTATTATAGACTTGTAGTGTATGAATTTGCAAGATGGTTCATCTCTAGATACCATCATATACGCTGTCGTCCTAGTCGTTTGCCATTTTTTCCTTCCCTGAAAAGCTCTTTTTCATCTCTGGACCTGCCCCCGATTAGATTCTAGGTGTTATACTGAGCTGAAAAAAAGATGGGAGAACGGAAGGTTTTGAACAAATACTACCCGTCGGACTTTGATCCGGCAAAGATTCCTCGCCGGAAGCAAATGAAAGTGAGGATGATGCTTCCCATGAGTATTCGGTGTGCGGTAATTACATCTACAAGGGAACTAAATTCAATATTAACGAGTTGATCTCAAGTTTTAAGGATACGAACTGCAAAAATTATATAAAAGACTTCTTCTCGAGCCTTAACGAGCCGAGTCGAACCCGACTTGTTAACCAGACGAGTTTTAAGCAAACTCGAGCTCGAGTCGTTTATCAAACAAACTAAAGCTAAACTCGAGCTTTAACGGGTCGAGTCGAATTCAAGAACAGCTCGTTTCGTTTAACGGCTATATCACTAATAGAAGTCATGTACACATTTACTATGTTTGTATTAATCACATCTATCTACACAAACCCCATTTCAAAATTTCCTCATCTTTTCCTCCTCATAACATGACATCATTTTTTATAAATTACACATATTAATATAAATTAAATATTACTTTATGGCTTATGCACATAGCAACGATCCATTGCTTATTAAAACATGCTGTGTGCATGAGAATCAATTAGCTAAAACTTAAAAGTGACTTTACATCATCTTATTGATACTATTGGGTTTCCAATAGAATGGGCTCAACTAGTCCAGACCAATCAATTATAGTTGGAAAGACGTGAAGAAATGCTCCAAAAGTTGGAAAGACGTGAATATGAAAATATTGCACATATACGATTAAGTAAAAAAGATTAGCGTTAACACGATATTAGATGAAATAATTAGTTGAATGCAGTTTACCCAAAAAAAGGGATGCAATATCCATTTTTTTAACTTTACTTGTGACAAAAAACCAAAATTTTTAAAATTTAATAACTTTTTTGTTTGTTATCAATTTTTTATGTATAATTTATCGAATTAATCATCTTTCGATGTGGTTTAATTTGATATCGATATTGATATATAAAATAAAAAATATTTTTATTTTTTATTATATTTAAATTATCTATTAATATTAATTAAAAGTTAATAAAAATTAATAGAATTATCTATATCGGGGTTTCATATTCGATAGGAAAATAAAAAACATGAAACTCTATATATATATATATATACACTTATATGTTATATAAATTATTACATATTATAAACCAAGTATAAACCGAATTATTACAGGTTATGTAAAAAAACACAATATATACTAAACATATACTAACTATAACCACAACATATACTAAAAAATATGTAAAAAAAACGCAATATATACTAAACATATACTAACTATAACCACAACATATACTAAAAAATATTTCGGTATCCGTCTTGTACAAAAAAATGCAATATATATACTAAAAATATACAAACTATAACCACAACATATACTGAAAAATATTTCGTTGTCCGTCTTTGCAAGATTTGACGCACGCGTTAAGTTTTGCACAACATATACTTAAATGCTCGTATTCGTTTTTTTTTTTTNTTACAAAACAATATCAATATGAAGGCAACTAAAAACATTGCTTTTTGTCAAGAAGTTTATTACAGATCTAGGACACAAAATAAAAAAGTTCAATTTCAACAAAATGTATTTTCTTCCATCATCAAACGTGTACCAGATTGAAAAGCAAGCGGTATTAGATTTATAGTCTATTTTGAATTGTGAGATTTATTGCCCAATTCCAGATTGCAAAACTAGCGGTCATCCTTTTTGTGGGGTCTTTTGCCTTTGCCCTTTTCCATAAACGACGTAAAAAAACCAACGATAACGATCGTGTTCGGCGGAAAAACCCCCGAAACCAGTCTCCATCTGAAAATATGGTTTTCTTTTGTTGTGTTTGGTCCGCGATTCCCATTCTTGGCCACTTCCGATTGTGGATGACTGAGAAGAGAGATTGTTGGGAGGTGGCTTGAGTGGTTTTCTGACTAGAGAAAAAGAGATAGAAGAAACATGTGGTGAGAAGTTGTAAAAGATCCCACATCCCCATAATATCTGCCGTTATCTCGTAAAACCAATAGTTACCTTTAAAAAAAATGAAAAAGGAAAATTAAAAATTGGATAAATTGCGTAGGGATGCAATTAATTTGTACAGCTGTACCATAGTTGCTAATAAAAAATTATGCTCGTATATCCGCAAATATATTTAGAATATCTCGGCCTAGGAGTAAATTTCTCAAAAGGTGGACTATATAAAATATCGAGCCCATACATGGCTTGGCCCAGAAGGCCCGTCGGGTCGATCAAGATCCGGGTTAAACAACCCGAATAAATGGGTCGTGGGTTGTCGATGGCTCGACATAATAAGCAAAATTCAAAATTTGGAAAAGGAAAATGTTGTCTTCACCTCCTCGGCCCTAGCTGCAATTTTCAAACCAAAAACCCTAACTCTCTCCGATCTTGTCGCCGCCGCGTGGACGAGCACTACCACCATCACTCGCCCCGATCGTCATAACCTGTGAGAACCCTTTTTCCTCTTTTAAGGTTTTAGTGGATTTTATATCCATTTTTTCTCCGAGCAAAGAACAATAGCAACTCATGAGCTGGTTTCTTTTAGGTTGGCTAATTTAATTTCTGACCCCATTTTAACTAACTGAATAATTCGTACGAGTCTAGAAAGAGGAAAGGAACCGTCATTTGTCAGCTCTGTAAATTATTTTGCAACCTCGGAGATAAGATTGATACTATTGTACACCTTGTAAATGCATAAATGATTAAATTTGTTAGTCCAGTCCCTTTTTGTTTGCTAATTATGTTTTTCTCTGATGTGTTTGTTCTGTTTTGTTGGGCTTTTCATATATGAATACTTTGACCCCCTTTCTAGTTTGCCGTTTTCCCTTATAAGCTAACATAACTGTAAACATGTATGTATTAAACTCCGTAAGAAACTGTGGAAGGGTTTTTAATTTTTCTCTGGTTTATGTTAATTCAATGCTATTGTAGACTTGTAGTGTATGAATTTGCAAGATGGTTCGCGAGTATAAGTTGTAAAACCATAGCAGACATACATCTACCTAAATTTATCTGAATCTTCCTAACAAGATTTT
>BKCP01010403.1:1657572-1669682 GCA_008636005.1 Striga asiatica
ATATGGTCTTAATTTTTACATTTGAATTTGAAAGATATATTTTCTTTCTGAGTTTCTAACATAAACAGAGTTTTTGAAAATGGTGATAATAATCCTTGTTGGATGGTATCAGACTCAGAGTGAATAAAAACAAGCACCCGTGACTAAATGCTTCTTTCTTTTTTCTTTTAATCTTTTTCCTTTTTTGTTTGTTTGTTTTTATTTGGACAAAATCACATACAGAGTGAAATAAAAAACAAAATCTCTGTGGAGAAAAAAAACAAGACATGTACTTTACCTATCAATGAAAAACAGAGTGAAATAAATGAACTTTAATTTTGAATATTTTGGCTGAACATATATCAGAAAATGCATGATAAGTTAATTGGAAAAATAAAATAAAATTGTAGAGTGACTTAAACTTGTGTCGATTTCAGGTATCTCGTAGGAGTCTCGGCAGTCGTGACAGTTCATTCGTTGATTCAATTGATAATCAACATGTCCAAAATTTTGCGAAAGTCTCCGATTATCACTTCTAGAAATCACGCATGGCTTATTTTTGTTGCAGATCAGGTAACATTATTGTGGCAATAATTCATTTCATTTAGCCAAAATACATGCAAATGTATCAATCTTCACCTTGATTATGTAGTGAATTTGAAATAAACGTTCTTGATATACTAAGTGTTTTCTTTCTTTCTCCTCCAATTAACCTTGCATTAAAGCTGCAGAATTATAGATTATCATTATTTCATAAAGGCTAAATTGTAAATTTGGTCCTTAGATTATGAAAATGTACATATAGCATTTCAAGTCATTTAGTTTAAAAATTTACTGCAATTTCAGTCATTTGGTCGTCAAATTTTCCAGTTAATTAAGTCTTGTAAGTTGAAATTGTCAATCATTTTAACTGTCAAAATGACTGAAATTGCAATAGAAAATTAAATTAAAGGACTTACATTGCTATATGTCACTCCAGTAAAAGACCTAAATTGCTACCTCCATAATTTGATAGGACTAAAATTGCAATTTAGCCTTTCGTAAATTTCGTTCTTTTTTTCATTGTCATTGCTTGAGACACTACTGGTTACAACATTAATTACTACAGATATTTGGATATGCAATGATGAGTGCCGGATCAGCTGCATCAGGCGTCACGAACCTGAACCGAACGGGCATTCATCATTCGGCTCTTCCGAATTTTTGCAAGCCGTTACGCGTTTTTTGTGACCGTGTGGCTGTCTCTATAGCCTTTGCCTTCTTCAGCTGCTTCTTGCTGGCAATATCTGTGGTTCTTGATGTAATTTGGCTGTCCATGTATTAAGCAACTAAGAGAACTTTTAGTTACCTTTGAGGAAAATAAAAAATAAAAAAGACTTGGGGACTATTTGGATTAGTGTCCTAATGTTGTTTATGAGCCAAACATATCTATTTTGATCTATCATGTTTGTCTGCAGTAATATGTATGATTCAGTCGACATTGCATAGTTGCCAATGTAATTGAGAAATCATGACCTTGATTAAATGCAAATACGAACTCATATGAATGACATAACATAATAGATAATATATACACACATGTTACTTTACAGTGATATTTCAAATCGGTTAGACTACTATTAGACAGATCTCATCTCAGAGGCGGACACAGACTTTAAGGACAACGGAGGCACAAACTATGGTCAACACCTATGATCAACGTTCAACGCAGGGTTAACCAATTAAAAAAGTAAAAAGATTAAATATTGACCATACACTTTGTTTACTATTTAATAACTAAGGTTGAATCTCACATTCTCATTTTAAGAATAAGATACATTTGATCCATTACATATATAGTATATATATACATTTATGTATTTTAAGAGGAAAAGAAAATAAACAAGAAAAGTATAGCATAAGTATAAATCCCGCACCTTAAAAATTAACATATTGAAGATTGAATAATTCAAAATATTTCTTATTTATTTTTTTATAATGAAATAGTTTTGCATAATAATTAATAACATGTATTTTTTTATGTCAATATAATAATACATATATACATATAACATATATATAATATGCTACTAAAAATTCTACAAGGGCCCGTAGGAGATCCGTCAATGACAGGTCTAATGGTTATGAGACTATATTTTTTTAACATATGACCATATTTTCAAATTGAAATGTCATACTCTAAAAAAAACAATAAAAAAATAGTTTGACATTTCATTTATAGATATGTGTATTTGTTATTAAAGTGTAGCAGGTCGACCCATCAGATAGTTAGGTCGCGTTGTGGAAGAATTTGTGTTTTTAGGTAAATAATTTCATAAGTAACTATTATTATATGACAATTTTTATGGAATATGTCAAAAATTTATATTGAAATTATTTTTACATATAACAACTATTATTTAATGAATCTAGTAGGATCTTCGCCTGAATTGCTACAGCGGTAATCTGAATCAACCCAGAGTAGGATCTTAGCTGGTTCGAACACTCGGACCATTTTTCAGTCGAACGAGTCGTTAACCTGACTAACTCGGGTGACCCAATTGACCCAAGCATCAACCAGACAAGCCTACTCTTTTTTTTTTTATAAAAAAAAAATGTGCTTAACTTTTATAATGGGAAATATTAATATATGTTTATAGGCATATATTTATAATAAATAATATTAGATAATAAAATTAAAACTTTGAGATATACAACTTATATGTAATTTATTTATATTTCTCATTTTTACTAACCTTTACAATTAATTATTCGCCTATGCAGTTCACACGATCACCTAGGTGCCAAACGACATAAAAACAAGAGGATATTGGCATTAATTTCGTTTTTTTATTTTTTATTTATGGCTCTTTTATATGTTTACTATGTTGTATGAGAAAAAAATTACAAAAATACGACATTAAAAATAAAATCACATATAAATTATATAAATGATTTATAAACAAAAATATGTAATTTAGAATCCAAATTCCAAATTAAATCACCAATCAGTTTTGTATAAACAGTTAAAATTTGTATAATCTCCTCTATATATAATTTCAGAATGCGCTGAGCCTGGCAAACTCTCATGCTTCAGAATCCTATTTGGCAAAAAATCATGCTTTGGAATTAGGCTTGGATATAAATTAATATTTATATTGATATTGTATTTTAATATCGTTTTCTATTATAACCATTGAATTAATAATATATTTTAAAAGTTAATAACTTCTGTATTTCTTATCAGTTTTACATATATAATATATCAAATTAATCAGCTTTTGATGAGTTTCGATTTGACATCTATATTGTATATATAAAATAAATAAATTACATTTATCTTTATAATAATAAAAAAAAATATCTATTGAAATTAATTAGAGATTGAAAATATTATCAATTTATATATTTATGTTTAATGTAGTTATATGTTATAAGGTAGAAAATTTATTATAATATAACACATATAAGTCGCACAAGTAACATGTGTCATACTAAAATATATAATAATATATACTCCCTCATATTTTTATTATTTCTCACTTTGGTTTAATAGATCATTGATAAAATTAATGTCGTTTTAGATATTTTGTTCATATTTTTTCATCTAATTAAGTAAAAAATTAATCTATTTTGTTTAATATTAAATAAACATATTCTACACTTATGCATATACATATCACCATATTATTTTTATTTATTTAAGATATATATTTTTGAACTTATGTAATAGTAAATAATATCAATATTTTTATATGATAGAAGTAAAAAAATTCAACACGGGTTGACATGTTCATTTGATTAAGTAAAAAAAAGATAATCTATTTTGCTTAATATTAAATAAACGTATTCTACACTTATGCATATACACATCACCATATTATTTCTATTTATTTAAGATATATATTTTTTTTACTTATGTAATAGTTAATAATATCGATATTTTTATATGATATAAGTAAAAAAAAATTCAATACGGGTTGACATTTTTATTTAATGTATGTGTGTTTAATTAATATGATTAAAAAAATATAATTTGATAATTTAATTAAAACTCAAAGTAATATTTTATATAAAATTAAATTATTTTACTTTTTAGAAAAAATTAAAAAATTTAATATTTCTTACAAAAGATTTCTAATTCAACACCGTGTAATACACGGGTATTGTACTAGTTGTAATTAAAAGAAAAGAAAATCGTAGGTGAATGAATTGTGTAAGAGAAACGAAAAACAAAATCCAACCGAACTTCAAACATCAAAGTTCTCACAGATGACATCTTCTTGAGTTGGTTCGTCATCGCCGGGCAACAGCGACCGTCTCCGCCGCGCCTCGCACCTCCGGCGACGCACAGCCGTCTCCTCTCACCAGCTCAGAATCGCTTAAAAGATAAAACCTTTCTGCCCTTATCCTTTACATTGTGCTTATCCTTTTTCTTCGTTTCAATTAATCTCCCTTATGCAATTAATTCAACAAATTCCATGGCCTGTAATTGCCTTATCCGTTCTCCATCTCCGCCCATAGTCCTACTTAGGCGGCCTCGTCCCAAATCCATTTTCCCCATTTCGTGCAGCCTTTCTGCAAACCCAGAAAACGCTTCAGTGGAAGAAGAGTCGAAGCTCAAGCGGGCCCCACTAGATTTGCTCAAGCTCTCAGTGACACTAACCGCAGTCTCATCCTCTCTCCCCAAGCCCTCTTCAGCTGCACCCAAAGTGTCCAAGAAAAGGCAGTCAGGGAAAAAAACCGGGGTCATAACCCCTTACGAGCTGCAGAAATGGTGGGAGGGGCTTCCTTTGGTGTCCCACAGGCTCCATTATACTGAAATATTGGATTTGATGAGAGAAAATAAGCTGAAACACATTGTGAAATCCTCGGATGGCAAATTAAAGTGGCGGGGGGCAGTCGTTCTGGTGGTTTTTGATGATGACAGGGTTTTCCGGGCAGTTTTGCCCTCGTTCGAGAGTGATCCGGCTTTCTGGGAAGAATGGGACGAGTTGAAAATCGATGGCCTCTGCATGAATGCTTACAGTCCGTCCGTAAAGCGTCCTGATATGCCAAATCCTTACCTTGGATTCTTGAACAAATTCGCCAAGTCGATTTTCTCGTTGGTCATGGGGCCGCCTCAGTCGAAAAAGGCACTAGAGTTACAGAGAATGAGAGAGCAGATAAAAAAGAGGAGGAGTGACGAGCTGGAAAGGATGAAAGAAGAAAGGGAGTTGGTAGAAATGGAGATGAAAATGCAGAAGAAGCTGGAGGAGAAGCAGAGAAGAATGGAACTTAAGCAATTAAACTACCAAAGATCCCTTCGCCAGGCGCAGAGAACCTCGATTATGCAGTCCAAAATGTGGGAAGAGTTGGCTAAAAATGGATTTGTCACGTCAGGCCTTGGTTTGTTTTTTTTCTACTTATTTTACCAGACGGTGGTTCTTAAATACAAAAAGCAGAAGAAGGATTACGAGGACAGGTTGAAGATAGAGCAAGCGGAGGCTGAGGAGAGAAAGAAAACGAAGGAGCTGGAAAAGGGAGTGACCGGAATTAAGGGTGATAGAGAGGAAGGGGCAAAAGGGGAAGGAAATCCTTACGTGATGATGGCGAAGAAGTTCACTATGTCTGGGGCCCGCGTCCGTGGAGCTAAGACCAAGAAGCTCCCACAGTATTTGGAAAAAGATGTGGATGTGAAGTTCACTGATGTGGCCGGGCTCGGAAAAATCAGGATCGAGCTCGAGGAGGTTGTGAAATTCTTCACTCATGGGGATATATACCGGAGGCGGGGGGTGAAAATACCTGGTCAGATTTTACTTTCGATTTGGGAAAAAAAATTGACATTATTTTATTTGAATTACATTTGTGCTTTTACAATTTTCTGTATGTGAATTGGGACCTGTTGAACTGCTATTCCATTTTTTGTTGGTTTTGAGTCTAGAACATTGATTAATTCTCTAATTAAATTCTTATTGGTGGAATGTTTATTCTTGTGATGGTTGTTGCTTGAGGATATCTGAGAACAATCAATATCAACACTTGAGGATATCTGAGAACAATCAATATCAACATGGCCATTTCTATGTTCGGTTCATAAATAAATTTGATATGCCACTGTTGTTTTGTCCTGTTTAGAATATGATACAGAATTACAGATTAGGTCATGCCAAGTTGAAACGCCGGTGAGTTAATTTTTATAATATTAGATCTTAATTTTACAGTATTGTCAATCAAGTGATTTAACTCAATCCACACCACCAGATCAGTTTTTTGCATGCACATCTTTTGAAGATGTTCTTTTATGCTTATGTGAATGGTCTTCTGGGTCTTGGTGGTACTAATATTCTGTCGATTTATATAACACTGTAAATTTTTTTTCTCACACACTTTGTAATAGGAGTGCAGTGAACACACACACACACTTGAAGAACTTAGTGTTTTAACATTGCAGCTTTCCATTTTATTTTCTTTTATGTATTCTTTTTGCTTCGCCTAACGTATTCTTGAAACACATCAGGAGGTATACTTCTATCTGGGCCCCCTGGCGTGGGGAAGACTTTGTTAGCAAAAGCGGTGGCTGGTGAGGCAGGTGTAAATTTCTTCTCCATTTCCGCATCTCAGTTTGTTGAGATGTATGTTGGAGTCGGTGCTGCTCGTGTTCGATCACTTTACGAGGAAGCAAAACAAAATGTGAGTTTTTTTACTTCATCTATTTGTTTATGGTGGTTTTAGATACCCTCTTTACATTATTAGAAGTGGATCATTGTTGTGTGATGATGTTGAACTCTGCCTCCACTGTTTATGGTGGTTTATTTTTTGTAAATTGAGGAGGATATTTTGTATGGAAAATTTGACCAAGTTCATTTTTATGTTACTTAGACATTATAATTTTTAAAGTGTTGACCAATGTGAATATTTAAGTGAGAAAGCCATAGGTAATGAATGATAAGCATGGAGTGGGATGTCTAAAATTTGAAGTGGTGTCTCCTTNAAGGCATGAATCTGTGCTGGTTAAGAAATATCGATAACTATAAGTACGAGTATTTCAAGTGAACAACGTAGGAAAGATAAACAAACAACAACAACAACAACAACATACCCAGTAACAACATACACAGTAGGAAAGATAAACATGATTTCATATTTTCGAACAAACTAAATTAAAAATTTCATGCGACTCTGCACAGGCTCCATCTGTTGTTTTCATTGATGAACTGGATGCTGTAGGAAGAGAACGTGGTCTGATTAAGGGATCGGGTGGCAAAGAACGTGATGCTACTCTAAATCAGGTCTCTTGGAGAAATTGCAATTTTTTTTGCGTACATTTTCAATTGATGGATACATATTATATAGTCATTGGTCCATATTACTAATGCATCATACAATGACTACTCCTCCGCAGCTTCTTGTGTGCTTAGATGGGTTTGAAGGCAAAGGTGAAGTCATCACTATTGCCTCCACAAATAGGCCCGACATTTTGGATCCAGCACTTGTGAGGCCCGGGAGGTTTGACCGGAAAATATGGATTCCTAGGCCTGGGCTGATAGGCCGTATCGAAATTCTCAAGGTATTAATTTTCTTCGATATGCAAACCTAATAATGCTCATCATGTCTATCATTTTCCAGTTTATATATTTCTTAATTTAGGTTCATGCTCGGAATAAACCAATGGCCCCGGACGTTGATTACATGGTTGTTTCTGCTTCGACAAATGGGATGGTTGGTGCTGAGCTGGCGAACGTGATTGAGGTTGCTGCAATCAACATGATGCGTGATGGGCGTAAAGAGGTATGCGCCAGTTTTGAAAGATTGAAAAAAATAAATAAATAAAATGCGTTTGGTTTATCTTTTGCATTTTATTAGCGTTAGACTGAAAGAAGTCATTTGCTAAGGGTGTGATTGGATATGGATTTGGTTGTTTTTTTTTTTATTTAACCATAGTTAATTTTGAGAAAGGTGGTATGGTTAGTTGTTATGAGTTTATAACCAATCACACCCTAAGCGAGTGAATTGATGGGAATAGAAGATATTTGCTTTTCTCCCAACCTCAAAAAAATACCAGCCTTCTATCGAGTATTCGCACCAAATTACTGCTTATATACTGCCACAAAGATGTATGAAATGAGTTTTCTTTTGTGCATATGAACAGATTACCACTGACGACTTGTTACAAGCTGCAGAAATGGAAGAAAATGGGCCGCTAGAAAGAAAAGAGAGAAGCCCAAATATGTGGAGGCAAATAGCTACAAATGAAGCAGCTATATTAGTGGCTGCCGTCAACTTCCCGGAACTCAGAAATATTGAGTTTGTGCGTTCAAAACAACCGAGTTTCAGTTATTTCTTATTGCAGTCATGCATTTACAATTTTCTTTTTATGCGTAATTTTCTTGCTGCAATTATATTTGTGAGATTCAAAACATTCCAAGATTGGCTTTCCTTGGGAAAAGGGTCTTTTCTTATGAAAGCTGTTGTAATCGAAGGGCTCATTGAATAAATACTTAATTGAAATTGTGAAGAATGATAGAAATGAGCAAGACTGGAAGCATATTAGGATAATATAAGGCGCTAGTTTAGGTTTAAATTAATAGTTTTATCGGCCACCTTTGCTTTTGTGACATGTCATTTTCCCCCTTCCATTAAAAGTGAAGCAAATTAAGATTGAAGCCATAAATGTCAGAGGCAATGTATTATTATTAAGCCACAAAGTGTTTGTTCCTTTTTTAGGAGCCAGCACTTAAGTCCGTGAACAAATCCAATCTATAAGCTAATAATGGTCAATAGCAATTGTGCAACCTTTTTTTGTCTTCAATCTTTATCTCATCTGTATTATTCTATTCAGGTGACGCTAGCACCAAGAGCTAGAAATGACTTTGGTTATGCACGAATGAAATTCGATAACTTGAAATTCGACACTGGCATGTTAAGGTAAGGTTCTTTTCTTCTTCTTCTCCTCCTCCTCATTATTATTGTTCTTATTATTATTGTTATTATTATTATTATTATTATTATAGCCGGCAGTCTGTCTTGGATCACATAACCGTCCTACTCGCTCCACGTGCAGCTGATGAACTCATCAACGGGAAAAATCGGGTAATAAAAGTCCTTTGTTTTTATTCTTCGCATTAAAATTTGAGAAAAATGGCAGTTTTTTAATAGACTACAGAAAAGCAAAACTTCGTACGGTTCCTGATAATTTTCCCTTTATATTCATTAGTAACATTCTGTTTCTAGGTCTTCTGTTATCGTAAAGTTCTCACAAGATAAAGATATATAATTCTATACACCACATAATGCTTTATTTCTATTTTCCATTATTTAGTCATTCATGAAGTTAATTAATCTTTTACCTTCTGATATTTTTACTATGCTTTGTAATTTTCAGTTGAGTACAATATCGTCAGCCCCTTCAAATGGTGCCAGATCAGCTGCGAGGGCTTTAGTTCTCGGTGGCCTTTCTGAGGAGCATTATGGATTGAACAATTTCTGGACTACAGAAAAGATAGAAGTAAAGTTTCCTTTTAGAAGTTTACTGTTGGAATTTGTGTTTGTTTTTCTTTTTTTTTTCCACGTTGAGAGTATAACTAGCTGAAATTTTGCTAGTTTACAACTTTTATGCTTTTATTTCTTCCAAGAAAATGAAAAAGGAAAGAAACAACATAAAATTTGTGTTTTATTTCGCATTAGAAAAGGCATGAGCAGCATAAAATTGACTTTTATGGACAAAATGTTAGATGGAATCGTGAAAACAACCAACTTTATTTTTCTTCGTTTCGTTTCGATTTTGGTTTTTACACTGAACTCCTTACTTGAAATTTCTTACAGTTGTTTATTTCTATTTTATCAAGCAATAACATGCACTTCTACCTGGCTAATGTCTGAGTTGTAAATATTTAATTTTTCAGCATATTGATATAGAGGCGCTGAAGATCCTGCACTCGTGCTATGAACGTTCAAAATCGGTACATTACAAAAAAAAAATATATATATATATATACATTCCTTTCACAATATTAATTCATTGAAAAGATATTGAAAAGATACGATATTTTTGTTCGAAAATTTTTTGTGTAGATAATTCAGGATAACATGGATCTCTTGGATGCTATTGCTCGTGAGCTTGCGGAGAAGAAAACTTTAACGAAAGAAGAATTCTTCAACTTAGTCGAGCTGCATGGGTCCCTTCAACCTCCGCCACGTAGCATAGTCGATATCAGATCAGAAAAATTGTTAGAGCTGCAAAATATGATGGCCCACAATGAGAAAGCACCTGTCGAGTTAAATGTATAAGCCTGTTCAGTTAAGGTAATATTAACCGAGTTTTNTGGAGCTCTTTTATCATCAAGGATTATTAATTTATTACATTGGTTTTTTTGCTTTGAAGTCTTGAAAAGAAAACAATATCTCTGAAACTTTTCTCCTTCTGAACACTTCTTCACCAGAAAGAAAGAAAAAAAAAATCGCAAATCTGAAAATCAGCTCTAAAGCAGAGGAGATAAGGAGCGATGGGTTTGCAATTTAACTGATCAAATTTGGCGCCGAGCACGGTTGACATATCACCTCGAACAACAAAGGGCATCGAGAGAGGGACGATTTCGAGCTCGGTTATTGCTAGTGTATTTGTGGTTTAGATATGTTTTTTGTTGTTTGTTTTACAAAGCTTCTCACCAAAGTAGTTGTTGATTTCAAGCAGGTCACGTGATAGTTTGATTGTAGTTTATGAATAGTATTTTTTTATTTATTTAAGTGATATTTGCTTTTCCTATGAAAAACATAGTTTTTGAATTGACGTGCAGACTTTGGGTCATCGGGTTAATTGCTGAACAGAATTATTGATTTCAAAATTTTAAATTATATATATAGTATTTTTATTATATAAATATACATTAAAATAACAAACTTAAATATTTTTCATATAAATTTTATACATCAAAGTGTAATAATATTGTATCAGATAATAAATATTTTTACCATATAAATATATAGGCATACATATGCATAGCTTTTATTTTTAAAATAAAAAAAAAAATATTTAAAAGAAAATTACGATGATTGGGACACCACTCTAGGTCGATTGGGTTATGGGTCGACAGGTCAAGTTGGTCCGGTTGAAAAACATTAATGAAAGAGAGTTATGATTTATTTCATGTTAAGAGATGTTGTATTTCTATTTAAGTTCATTAACAATATGAATAACACAAACTTTTGTATGAGTAGGTCTAATCGTTAACTAGATCTAGTTTGGGTTTATTTGTATACTTATATTTTTCAGTGAATGTGCTTATGTGCATACTTATGTTGTAATAAAATATCGTAATATTATTTATATTACTTTTAAAAGTACGATCTTTCAATTTAAGAATTATTCAGTCATTGAAAAAATAAGAGTGACTAATCATTAGGCTGTTAATAAGATTACTAATTCTTATAAGAGAGTGGATTATCATCATATTGGGCCGAACTGAAATCCCAATCCATAAACCCCTAAGCATATGGGCTTTGACCAAGTCAAACTCTGGATTATTTTTACCACGACCAATAACTAGTTAACTACCAATAACCGCCATGCTCTATTTCACCACGTCTATTGCAGGTTACCTCAAATTTTGCAAATAACCACCCCTTTTTTAACATCCCACATCCACTGATTTGTCCTAACCCCCTTTTGTTACTGACACTATAAACTGCAAAAAATAATTTATCAAAACCTAAACCCCAAAAAATGGCTAAATTCATGGTGAGCTCCTTCTTTTCTGCTCTCACTTTGTTCGCATTTTTCATAGGAAGCTCCATGGCCGAGGAGTTTGTGGTCGGCGGGAAGGACGGCTGGCGGCAACCGGCCGCCAACGAGGCCGAAATGTACGTTCTCTGGGCCGCCGCCTTGAGATTCCAAGTCGGAGATTCTCTTCGTGAGTTAGTGAAACCTACTCAAAGTTCACTTGCAATTAGACATAGCCACAGGCCGGCCCAAAACTGGCCCCTAGTCATCGGGCCTTGAAACAAGCTCATTGTTTGATAAGGCTAGTTATAGGCCACATATTTGTAGTTTTTGAACTGTCAAACCCAAAAAACTAAATATTTTTTAATTATTTGTTATTATTTTCAATCGAACCGGTCAGTTCAGGGCTCTCCAAGCGGCCCGGAACTGGGAAATGGCCACATCTACTTGCAAT
>BKCP01010403.1:1676948-1689969 GCA_008636005.1 Striga asiatica
TATTTTTTAGTGAGAAATCCAATATCTCTCCCTATATATTAATTCAAAACATGTTGAGCCTAAGCGGTAAACTCTCACGCTTCGGATGCTGACATGACGAATATTATGTTTCGTAATGTTGTTTATATATTCATTTTTGCTCTGGAGTTAGGCTTGATATTAGACATGAATAACTTTTTTCAAACTTGGTAATTGTATAATTTATTTTGTTATTTTTTTTCTCTTAGTACACATTTCCTTTTTAGTTTGGACAAGTAATAATCTTGTCATATTATAATTTTCTCTCATATTCCTTTCATGAATTACGATTTACAATAACTTTTTACACTTTCTATTCTTTTTTTTTTTCATCAATTAGTCTATCAAAATTTTTAAATAAAAATTTTATTTTAAAAATAAATTTTATCATATATTTCTTAACTCAACAGTAGCTTTAATTTCATAAGATTTGCAAACGTGTCCTAAATAATAAATATACACACTTGTTCATATATTTTGACGGCTCTCACACAAAAAAATTGTACTCCCTCCATTTTGAAATATAAGGCATTTAAGGTTATTGCACAAATATTAAGGAGACATTAATTAATAAATAAATTGACTAAATTAACCTTATTTATTCTAATTACAACCACTCCACACTTCCTTAATTTCAACACAATGAGGGTATATTTGGAAAAAAATGCAAAAATTTGTCTTGATTTTTGAGCGCGCCTTATATTTCAAAAAAAATGAGAAATCTTTATACGCCTTATATTTCAAAATGGAGGGAGTATTTTAAACTTGTTTGGATAAAGAGAGGAATTAAAGACACCCTCTAACCTTTTAAAAAATTTTATTCTTATTTTAACTCATCGTGTCATTATTCCATTTTTACTCTTTTTATTCCATTAATGAGTCTTTAACTGCCATAATTAAAATCTAATCTAATCTAATAATTATTAAGGGGTAGTTTTCTCCTTCTCTTATTTCTTATTTACACGCAAACCACTTTTATTTTCCCCCAAATTGATCTTCTTCTTCATTTTCCCTTCATTCATTTTTTTCTTTTCTTACACAACAACACAATATTTTATTTTTCTCTTCTCTTCTTATTCCTCATACTTCTTCAATTTAAGATAAAAAAAATGAATCAAAATTATTCACCATCTAACCTACTCACACAACACCAAATTCGACGGTAGGGCTACGAGCGGCGACTTTGTCCAAGGGCGGCGTGCCCATCAAGTCTCGAATTTGGGGACTGACCGGCGATGACACGACCCAACAATTGGCGGGCTTCAGCCGAGGGAGGCGGTGGCTTTCGAGTTCTGGAGGTCGTCGAACATGGGCTCGGCGGCTGAAAGCGGAAATTGAAGAGTATGGAGGTAACTGTCTGTTGCTTGTTTATGATTTTTTCTGATTTATGTGTGCTTATAATTTCTTACAAAAAGGGCTGTTTTTTTTTTAAATCAGAAATTAATCTTTAATTTAGATTATAGATAAAAATTTAAAATTAAATAAATAATAATTATTATTATTATTTAATATGGTAGATGAGAGTTGTTAAACATTTCAACAACTATCAAACATCACCATTATAATTATAATATTTTTATTATTATTTATTCTTTAATTAAGATTAAAGAATTAATAATAAAAAAAAAAATATTAGTTGGGGGCGGCCAACTAAGTAGCCACCCCATGTCATCCTTATTTATATATACTAGTAAAGTGCACGTGCGATGCACGTGGTATCGAATGATTTTTGCTGAGTAAGTTTGTAAAATAAATTAATTTATTTATTAAACATATCATTGCAGGAATGAAATAAAATATAGGACAAATGAATTCATATGTGATTTTTTTTATTTATAATTAGCGTAATGATGTCCTAATATAAAAAGAGTGAAATAACGTTTTACAACCCCCAACTAAAATATATAAAAAACAAATCCTTAATACAAAAACCATTAAGATTTTCTTTCATCTTTCTTATAAGAAACATTCATACTTGCTGGAGTCTAATACATCAATACTATTGCAAAATTTCTCTTAATTCATTTGACAAAACGCTAATTTTATTAAAACACTTAAGAAACATTCTGACTAAACATATAGTCAGACTTCATGATCGTATAATCTTTATAATAAGACACTTCTACTAACAATGCATAAATATCACTATAAAATAACTAATTGTGTCATTAAAATTGCCGGTATTTTTTTTATCATTGTATAAACTACTACATTCCTTTGTCTCTAGACATGTTGTTGTCTATTCCATTGATGCATCGCCCCACGAGGTGGGAATGAATTTTATCTCCAAATAAAAGTTGACTTTCCAAAATTTAGGTTACATGTACTTCTCCCGAGGTGCTAAATTATTTTTTGAAATCATCATACATTACCTGAAAATACCTCTAAAGTAATTGCACATATGTTCAAGTACAATATACCAGTGAGATTATAAATATTTCTATAAAAAGTGACAACTTCATTCGAACATTCAAAATTATTTTGATACTCCGACATTGTTATTTATTTGGAATATAGACAAACAATATAACCTATTATTTGAAAATTATTGACCATTATGGCTGTTGAAATGATTTTAGAATTGTTTATCATAATATCTTTCACATTCGTTTGAATATGCAATATTTGTGTGCTTAATAACTTCTTTAATGCCTTTATTGTCCAACATTATTCATCATACAAAATGATTATAAAATTCAAGATAAAGATCATTTCTTTATTCTCCAACAATGACAAAACAAAACAATTAAACAATGAGAAAATATTGAGAAACATATCATTTGTTAAAATATTTGATAAGAGAAGAGTTAGAATTCTATTATATTACGATACTCTTAGTCATCTGCAAAGTTTATTATTATGGAGTCATGATTAAAATATACATTATGTATTACAAATTTTTTTATTTTTTAATTACTTAAAATTAAAAATAAATAATATAGGATCTATGAAAACCAATTTCTTACAGAGTCCCTATATTTAAACGCTAGCAGCAAAAAAGTAGCAATTTTCAAAGACTTTTTGTTCGTAAATATTAATATTCATACTTCTCTAAGAAAATTCACACGTATTCTTTTTCTCATTGTGTTACTATTATATTATTTGTTTCTTATTCTATAGATAAATAATATTTTATTTGCTAAATAATTAAAGCACATTTATATGTATTGCGTTATTTTTTGTATGTGTTTTATATAATGATGTTTTCAAATTATCTTTTTTATTAGGCTGCAACTACTATAATCACATAAGATATAATGTAAATTTAATATATTTGACAAAAATGTACTTTTTATACGAATTATTAGATTAAAAAGTTTACAATTTTTTCCAATGTTTGATAAAATATTAGGTAACTAAGTCATTTTCATAATCACTGAATACATATATGGTACCACCTTTATAGGGTTTTTTTTCAAGCAGTAATTGAATAATAGTTTAACGTACAACTCATTTATTTGTCTTTTTAATTCACATAGCTAATGTTATCTTATTTCCCTTCTCTGGCCTAGTCTCTTCCTTCTTTTATCTATGATTTCACTTCGCTTCGCTTCGTTTGTACCTAAGGTGCATTCGCCATAGTTTCAGCATTACGGCAAACCAGTGACAAATATATATCGGGAATTGGCGCTCTAGCCAAAATGTGGGAATAGTTGTAAGTTTACCTCCATTTTTTTATGTTATTTTTAATATGAATTGTTTCAAATGTATGTAAGAAAAATGTAAGAAAAATATACCACAAGTTTATCTTATGTTATTTTATACTTAATAAAATTGATTTAACTTGAATAAATAAATTAATATATACTATAATTTTAGGTCAATTTATTATTTTAAAATTATTACTGATATATATATATATATATATCGATATAAATAATTATATTATTTTTATTTTATTTTCAATATATTGGTCAACTCAAACATTATTGAAAAGAAATAATGTGATATATTACATATAAAAAGAGTAACAAATAAAAAATATGAAGTATCACAAAATTAAAAAATTTAATGAGAGAAAGTAATTAAATTTTTAATTAAAAAATTTTAAGATTCACATATCCAATTTTAAAGAAATGTATACCTAAAAGTTCTAGTTAAAATATATGTGTATCTTAAGTATATTTTATATTTCTTATTAGCCAGCTCCAATTGATATTGTACATTAAATAATTTTATCAGTATTTTTACTCTTTGATTTAATGAGAGCTATAAGTTTTCTCATCATTCTTACCCCTTATTTAGTTATTATAATACTAATAAAATAATTAAGGACCTTTCAAAATATCTTGTTTGTTTTGAAATAAAAATTACTTATTATCATACATTAAACGACAATTACATTGAATTTGTTATATTTTCTATCATATCAAAATTTTCATAATAATACTTGCACAAAATATTATATAATAATACAATTTTTTTATTTTTTTTTTATTTTTTTTTTATAGATTTGGAGTCCTACTTTTATTACAAGAAAATGAGAAAATTCCAACGAAAATTACAACAATAATATAACGATCTTCTTAAGTTGAATTGAGAAAAATCATGTCTTTTGGTTTCTTAAATATATTTTATCTTATTGTGACTGTATTGATTTATTAAAATATATTACAAAATTAGAAAGGTGATATATTAATTTATAAATTACAATGACATGTAATTTTGATGGTATATTTTTTCTATTAACTAAATAATGCCCCAATATGAAATTATTTTAGATCTATCACTGCAATTAGCTTTCCAATGAAATTTCCATTGAATTTTTGCACAATTCCAATGACAGTTTTTCCAACGATTGAAATATGATCCAAAAACAATCCAATGGAAATTCAAGTAATTGAAATCTTTAAATCCACTAAAGTTAAAGTAATTTAATTTGAACTTTGTTGGAATAGCCAATGAAATTTCCAATAAAAGCAATATTTATGAAATATTCGTTGGAATTTTCTGTAGATTACCTTACCGTTGATTTTTTCATTGCAATATAGCAATTTGTTGTAGTCCTCTTAAACATTAATTTTTTATGTAGTATTTATTGATTAATTGTGTTTACAATTTTTCTATTAAAAATATATTAAACACATGAACTTTTTAGTTCATATATTTTTTTTTCAGAAATTACTCATTATTTTATCTCAAGATTACCTATTGATTTACCAATTGAGTTACATTTCTTACATATTAAATATTTAAAAATTAGAATATTTCCTATTTTATATGTTCAATATGATGTTTATATATTATATTAAAAAAATAATATAGCAAATAAAAAGTTAATTAAAATTAGAACAATAAAGATTTTTTTTTTGGTAACTTACATGAATAAATGTACAAATAACTATTGTCTATCACATCAAATTTACACATAAAATTATTAGGAGAAAAAACTAACAAGTATTTAACAACTCAGCTCGTTTACGTCGATAAGTATATTTATAAAAGGTTTATATTTCTTCTATTAATTATAACATTTTTATTTATTACTTTGTTTCATATTTATTAGTACGTGTCACAACTTATTTATTTTTAATATTATTTATCATATTTAATATTTTTTTTAAACTTTTATATTGTTCTTTTACATGTTCTTAACTGTAGATTTGTCAAAAAATGCATGATATAAAGTCTAGAATTGTTTCGATCATCTGTCTCATTATATATCAATTATTTGTATATCTTATATTATATTATATTTAATTACAATTTTTTTTATTTATACTACAATTAAATATTTATAATTCATAAATTCATCAATAATATTGTCGAGTCAACTTTTGTTCATAAAATTTTAAAAAACATAATTATTTTCAATTATATGCTTATGTTAAATTGAGAAAAGTTATTTTTTTTTAATTGTAACTGTATTGATGTGTAACATATATTATAGATGAGAAAGATGACAAAATATTAAAAATATAATTTATAAATTATAATGGCATTATGTTATTTTACTGGTATACCTTTTCTATTAACTAAATAATGCCTCAAGTATGAAATTATTTTGTATCCACCACTGCAGGTAGATTTCGAATAGAACTTCCATTGAAATTCTTACATTTCCAGTGACATTTTTTTCAACTGTTGGAATAATGTAATTTGATCTCGGAATAGTCAATGAAATTTTACAATGACAGCTATACGAATAAAATATCATTTGGGATTTTCATTGGATGTCTTACCGTTGGATTTTTCATTGCAATGTACCATTTTTTTATTCCTTTATAAATTATATTTTTTTATGTGGAAGTTTTTGTTATTAATTAGATGTATTTATAATTTTTCTATTAAAAATATATTAAACACATGAACTTTTTAATCCATATATTTTTTAGAAATCGCTCATTATTTTATCGCAAGACTACCTATTAACGTATCAATTGAGTTACATTTTCTTTCACATTAAATATCAAATAATAAAAAGTATTATTGTATATATATAATATGGTATTTATATATTATATTAAAAAAATAATAGCAAATAAAACGTTATTTAAAATCAAAATTATCAAAGCTTTATTTAAAAAAATAAAAATTAATTTCTAACCTACATGGATAAAAGTATAAATAACTATTATCTATCGTCTAAAATTTATACATTGAACTAATAAGCGCAAAAATTTAACATGTGGTGAACAATTTGGCTCATTTACATCGATAAATACAAATTTAAAAGTTCTACAAATACTATTACTAATTATAATATTTTTATTTATTACTTTTTTTTCATAGTTATTACTAAGTATTACAACTTAGTTATAAATTTAATATTATTTATTAGATTTATTGTTTTTTTAACTTTAAACTGTTCTTTCAAATGTATTTTAATATATATATGTGTGTGTGTGTGTATAACTTTTAGGTTTATTAAAAAATATATAAAATTAAAGTATAGCACTTTTTTGAATCATATGTCTTATTTATATCAATTAATTTTATATCTTTATATTATATTATATATAATTATAATCTTCTCATTTATACTCAAATATATAAATTTTTTATTTCGTACAGTGTTTTCTTAAAAACCATTTTATTATAATAACACATATTAATAGATAGATGAGTAATGATAATATATGAATATAATTATTTGATTAAAATAATTAATTTTCAACATGTAAATCATATTATGATTCTCGAGATATTTTTAATTTATTTGTAGATAATTATATGGTTAAAATTAATCCATGTTGCTAAAGTGGTATCTCATTTAATGTGAAAATAAATAAATTAAGTTTTAGTATTATACAATTTCATAAAATTATTCTGGTCTTATGTATCGAAGAAATTGAATTGATTAGAAGTTTAGGTTGCAGAACAATCATTCAACAATTAATCTCGCATACTATTACACATTTTGTATAGGTTATTTTGAAAATAATGTTTCTATACTTTGTGGTCGTTATGAGAAAAAAACAATATCGATTTCTAGTTTTATAAGTGTTTATTATGCTTTTTTTGTTGGATCAATTTTAATTTCTTTAAGGAACTTTTATATATTAGAGTTATGAAATGTGATTACAATATTACCATTACAATTATATTAAAAATAATGACGTTTTTCAAAACAACAATTCTATATCCTATCAAACAGTTTTAGAGATATGTGGAAGAAAACAAATTCGTGAGAAATAATGGTGCCAAACCAACATACTGTAGTTGATTTTAGGAGTGTGGAATGATTTGTTCATGTATTTGTATTTAATTGTTATAATTAAAAATATAAGATATGATGGACATTAATATATTACTAATTTGCCATTTAAAACATGTCAAAGTAAGGGCTTATTAGGTAATTCATTTTAATATTTAAAAATATAAAATATGATATGTATTAATGTATTACTAATTTGCCATTAAAAATATGCCAAAGTAAGGGTTTTTTAGGTAGTTCATATTCTTACAAAAACACTCGTCCTTTTAAAGTAGTATAGATATATATGTTGTTGTACATATGATGTACAGAACATCTCAATACCAACTCTCCCATTAGAGTTTTGCAAAATTGAGCAATTATGCTCTCGGCATTTGCGAAAGAAAAATAAAAATCTCCTCTCAATTTAATTCTTTATACCAATTCAATTTCAGAAAATTTCTATTAACGAAGAAATTGTTCTCGAAGTCGGAATCCAAATAGGTGGACTCGATTAGAGGGGAGACGCTTGAATCCCTTATGGAGTAAGAAGACGGTGATAGCCACATAACCGGAAATTGATTTCCTCTTTATCGTCGCTATTTGAAGAAAATTAAAGGTAATTTTTGAAATTCTCTACAAATCAAAATTCGTATTTTTACGTGATTTTAAAAGATGCCGATCATTTTATTCGCTATATAAACTTACAGATTAATTATTTATTTGATAAATGATAATTATATTGTATAATTTTCGCTGCGATTTTAATCCGTACATTATAACGAACCCAACATCATGTTAGTGGGCCCGCACCCGTTTTCCCCCAGTTTCTTACATACCCCTTTTTGTTTGAAGTATACGAGTACATCCGACCTCCTGTATCATTCATGCAACTAGCACATTTTTGCAGTATATTACTCGCTTACTCTCGCAGGTTCGCCTTGGTCAAAGAGGCCTGAAAATTCACCCATCAAAATCCAAATTAATCTGTTAGCGAAGTGGAGAAAGAAGATGAGTGGACGGCTCAACTTCTTTTGCGGGCTGAGATATGCCGATGCGATTGGGAGCCCGTCAAAATCCAAATACGGTCTGATTTTTGAAACTATGCCATGGAATTTAGATTAACCCATCCCAAATATCAATTAAATATTGACTATTAATTAACTATTCCTTAGAATGAGGATCCTACCGGCCAAATGTCAACCCAATCGATCCTGGATTACATAAAATTAAAACCCACCTTTTTTTGTCGCACATACATACACACGTAAGATCACGTGATGAAGTTGAACATCACGGGAGCTTCCTTAACAGAAGCAGGAAACATCCGTGAACGAGAGATCTCATTCACAAGGATCACAACACCACACTATAAAAGCCGCCATAAACCCCCAAAGAACACTAACTCATTCACAGCAACAGCAAAAATACTCTCAAAAGAGTGAAAATAAATAAATAAAAATAAATAACAAACATGAAGAAAGTTGGATCGGTTCATCATAATCATAATGTGACCGTCTTAGGTTCGGGGGAGACCACAGTTGTCCTCGGCCATGGAGCCGGCAGCGACCAGTCGGTGTGGAAGCACCTTGTCCCACACCTCGTGGACGTTTACACTGTCATTCTCTACGATGACATTGGTGCCGGGACCACCGACCCCAACCTCTACGATTTCAACCGCTACTCATCCATCGATGGCTACGTGGAAGATTTGATCGCCATTTTGGATGAACTCAAAGTCGAGGGATGCATTTTCGTCGGGCACTCGCTGTCCCCTTTGGTGGCCGCCATAGCCTCGATTTCCAGACCCCATCTCTTTCGTAAAGTAATAATGGTTTCCGCTACCCCGAGGTACATTATAATTACTACTATCTTATATAATATAGGTATCTTTTGAAATTTGTTTGGGGGTGGTAATTAATTTTAATTAGAATGGCAAACTCGGAGGACTACCACGGAGGCACCGACCAGGAAGCGATCGACCATATGCTGGCTGTCTTGGAGAAGAATCCCACATCTTTCTACGCGGACATTGCCCCGCGAGTGGTGGGCGGCAGCCCGGACTCGGAGGCCGTTGAGGAGTTCAAAAGAACCCTCAATAATGAGCGGCCGGACATTGCCTTAAACAGGAGCCGCTGGGTATTCTCTTATGACCTGAGGCCATACCTCGGCCAAATCACCGTCCCCTGCCACATCATCCAGAGCTCCAAGGACGCGGTGGTGCCGGTGGAGGTGGGTGACTACATCCACCGGAGCTTGGGCGGGAGGTCGGTTTTGGAGGTGATTCCAACAGAGGGTCACGTGCCGCATCTCAGCTCCCCGGAGCTCACAAACCCAGTGCTGCTCCGCCACATACGCCAGGACATCTAGTTATTGGGCTTGGTTTGATGTCATTTGTTTGAGTCTGTAATTAGACGGTGCTAATTACTTTAGCGACACGGCATTTTGCATCGTTTGATGTTTGATCCTTTTCTAAAACCAGATCCCAATAGCTTTCGCGTCTTTCTAAATCCTGAGTGTGGCTCTCCCTTATTTCGGCATCCGGTGTCGGTCCGATATGTATTCAAACGTTGGTTTTGATATTTATGAGTATTTCTATCGTTTCGAAAAAATAAAAAAAAAAAAAATTAATCAGTTAATAGATTTTGAAATAATAAAAAAGAATGGAATAATTATTTATTAGAATAATTGTTGATTCATATCCATTTTCTATTTTATTATGTTATTTTGTATATATTTTTATATATTTTATTTGGACTGTAAGAGATGTATATTTTATTTTATAATTAATAAATTTATAAACTAATATTTCATTAAAATAACTTGATATTGATATCTATTCTTTTTATTTTTATAGAATTTTTGTGTATTTTATTTGGACAGTAATAGACAACTAAAAGGGAATCATTATACAAACTTATTCATATTAATTTATTATAATGTGGTTGTACTATAAGAAACCAAAATATATAAAAAAATAAATTATAACTTATATATTTACTTGTTATTCATTTAATCTGAAACTCTAATTACCCTTTAGAAAGTTCAATAATATAAAAGATAAATTTTAATAATGACTTTATAATAATAAAGTTCACAGTGACTAACAGTATATAGAGATAAAACTTTGTGAATGCATTTAAGACATCATGATTGTTTTGTGTGTAGGGATAAGGGTGGGTGTAAGGTAGGGATAAGGTTAGGGACAGAGAGTAAGATTATGTTAGGGATAAAGGTAAGGATCGGGGTAAGGTTAAGGTGCGCATGTGTTATTTTATGTAATGATGGTTGCACTCATCCAATTAGTGACTTTAGTGTTGCTTGTTATACATATAAAATGGTGTAGTCTATTTCGTTTAAATTTAACAATACCTTCTATCATTTCTTTGCCTCTTTTTTTTTTCCCCTATATTGATACATAGCGTAGCAATCTTGGATCTTTTGGTAAGTAAATCTCTAAAAAAACGTATATAGCTATATTAAAAATCTCAAGTACCAAAAAAATCGGTCCCTTAGGGGATTCGGAAACCGAAAAGTTCATTGTACCAAAAAAAAAATCTGAAGTACGGTTTCTTCATATGATTATGCTTAGACACTGAAAGTGTTGTGCCTAATCGTTGGTGTACACGTGAAAATTGAAGTGAAAATTATTTTATGTATCACATAGTTGTGTTCAACTAAAGTTGAATATAATATTTCTAACATAATTGGATCTTGTTGTTTTCTTCGTATTTTATATATGGCTTATGATTATGATGCATCATGTTGATGAATAAAATAGTTGCCTTTGTACATTGTCATCATTTGTTCACTTTTAACTTTGACTAACTACTTAATCTGTTTTTGTTATACTTTTTGAAGAGAACATGCCTTATGTTACGAAAGTCTGAACTTGAAGATTTATGTTTTATTTTTTTTCGTGTGTTTTATCATTTTTTGCTCTGTATATTAGTGGTACGTATGAAAGCTTGACAATGAATATATTTTTATTGAATTTTTTTCATACTCGACTGTCGCTTCCGATGTACGGAGACTCTACCTAACAAAATTATTGATGTTTTTTAAATCATTAATTAAGAGAAATGTATATATATTGGTTTCTATTTTCGTGTAACTATATCTCCTTTTACGTTTGTTTAATTTCGTAATTTAGTTGATCTTTTAGTTCTTGAAAGGATGCATGAAAATTGCTATTTACTTTTCATTATAATATTTACTCTTTCACTTATTACGAATATTTGATTCCCTCTTTCTGTGTATGTGTACGCGTGTGTGTGCGTGTTCATGTATATATTTATAATGATTCTTTTATGTAATATCATTTTTTTCAATCTTTAGTCTTTATAATTTTGTTAACATTGAAAAAGATATTATATAACATTACATTTTACATACGGCAACAGAGAGGAGGTTTCTAAAAGATCCAACTTCTCTCTCTCTTCGCCCCAAAAAAACCTTGCTCTTCCCGTCGCTATTCTCTTAAATCGACGCCTCTCTCTCGGCTTCCGGCCTCTTCGGTAGTCCCCCCCTCGCCGTCCGGCCCTCCCTGATGCCGCGAACCAAGCTTGCCTCTGGCGTCGGTGGTCCTTGTGGTGCCAATTTCGCTTTCTCTGGAAATTGGGTTAGGGTTCGCCATATCCAACCATTTCGGTCCTGAGGAGAGACCTTAAGTCGCGGAGCTTTGGGTCAGGGTCGGGTGCGGCCCGGGCGGTCCATCTTCCCAGGTTGGATGTCTTGGGTTTATCAGGCGGTCTTCTCTCTCTCCCCGAATTCGACTTCGACGGCATGCTTTCCGGTCGTTGTGGGGTGCAGGAGTTGTCGGACTGCTTTGTTCTTTTTCGCCGGCAGATTGGTGTGTGAAGGCGGTGAGCTTTTGGTCGACAATTGGTCGGTTGCCGGTCTCGATTGAGGGTGAGTTTCCTTCTAGCCGCTCCTGTCTCGGTTTTCTTTGCCTGCGTCTGGCGGTGTTCAATGGTTAGAAGCTTGGGCTCTTGAGTGGCTCAGGTTCTTTTGGCTTTCGAGATGGTAGGGCTGAGGCTGCGGTATTGAGACAGCTCCTTTCCTCCAATTCCTTGTGTTTGGGTTTCGGGGTTCTCGGTTCTTCTGAGCCCGCTAGTGGTGTTAGGGGGCTTGGTGGGCTGTGTTGGGAGTTTCTTGGTATTTCTGGTGTGGGGGAGAATTGGCTTTAGGTGGACTCGTGGTTTGAGTTGCGATCCAGCTAGGCTTAATTGCAGGGGAGGGGTCGTTTATCTCAAGCGGTGGGTGTCCCCTGGGTTGATTTGGTGGCTGCTAGTCTGGTTAGGAGATGCTGTAGAGGGAGGGCTTGTGATTGTGTGTTTTTTAGTTGTTTTTTTTTTTTTTGCTGGT
>BKCP01010403.1:1690151-1757370 GCA_008636005.1 Striga asiatica
TTTTTTTTTTTTTTTTTCTTTTAGTTGACCAAAGTTGTATTGCATATTGAAAAATGTCATATTTCTAAAATATTTTTCTGGTAAAAAGCTACTGAAAATCCCGTAAATCTTTGAACTTGTATTTCTCTTATGCGTTTGCATGGTGCACAATTCACAAGCAAGTTTGATGGACAACAACAATGGAGTTGGTGGAGCTAATTTCCCTGATATCAACCATCAGGGTCCTGTACAAAATAATAATGTAGGTAACTAAGGATATTCTATCGTGGATCGTCTGACAATAAATACATCATATTATTATGCATTCATAAACTTTTATTATCATATCTCAAATATCTGCAAGTTTGATTTGTTAGCAAGCCTGGTGCATTGATCACTCTATTCTGAACTGTTAATAATTTTAAGATTTAGTGTTCAAAAGCTGCTTGTTAGAAAATGGGACATGGTCTTACAGCGATTCTTCAAACTTGTGCAGAAGATGAGCAAAAGATTTGAGCTTGTGAGGATCATCAAAGCTGTTTTTATTGGTGGCATCAGAGCTGCTTTTCTTCTGACTCTTACTATAAAGGATGTGGAGCTTGACATTGACAAAACTGTTAGAGCAATGGTGTCCACGCCACCAGCTAAGGAACCAAAACTTGTGGACGGGCTATGTCCGAACCGGCCGGCCGGACGCCTTTTGAACCGTCCGGTTTCGTCGGTCGGACAGGTTTTTTTTTTTTTTGTTATATTATGTTATATATTTGAAATAATTATGTTATAAATTGGACGTTATATATTATATTGTTAGGAGTTATAAATAATTATATTACATGTTAGATTTCATTATGCTATTAATTGAACGTTAGATATTATCAGAAATATAATTATCAAATTTTTCCATATGTAATAACTATTGTTATTATAACTATTATAACAAATTATTACTATAGTTATTATAACAATTATTATAATTAAAATTATAAGAAATTATAATAATTTTTATAAATTGGACGTTAGAATAAAAAAAAATCATTTAACTGAAATTTAGGAAATAAAAAAAAATCATTTAACTGAAGTTTAGGAAATCTATTACTATATAATAAAGCTAAGAAAAAATCATGAAAAAATTCGAAAAAAATAATTCATTTTCCCGCTCAAATATTTATTTTCCCCCGCCGGCCAGTCACGAGCCGGCCGGACAATTTTTTTTATTTTTCTATAATAATTATTATTATTATACTTAACTAACTCATGGGATATTACTTACTTAATAACATCCAACATAAACATAAACATAATACAGTACGGAAGCGTAAATAAAATACAGTACTAAAGCGTAAATAAAATACAGTACAGTCTAAAAATTATATTATTACATGCCAACATAAACATAAGCATAATTGAATGTCCAGCTGTCTTCGGACACCACCATACCACCGCTAGCTCACGCTCCGACTGGACTCCGTCACCTGAGAAAAACATAATGGAAGCGTGAACAAAACCACTGAATTCCCGCTCACGTTTGTTAGTGGATTTATTCAACTTATTATTATTATAATTTATAAGTATTATTATAATTATTACAATTAATTATAATTCTATTAGAAATTATTATTATAATTATTATAATTAACTATAATTAATTCTAATTCATAATTATTATTATAATTAGTATAATTAATTTTAATTATTATTAGAAATTATTATTTTAATTATTATAATTATAATTTTAATTTATAATTATTATTATAACAATTATTATTGTAAATAATCATTTCTAACTCCTAACAATATAATATCTAACGTTCAATNGCCGTCCGGTTTCAGCGGCCGAACAGGTTTTTTTTTTTTTACTTTTTGGAAAAAAATGTCAGGGGCAAAATTGTCCAAGGGGGGACGGTGAGTAGTAAAGGAGGGGCAGTGAATAGTAAATGAGAATGTGTATTAATTTTGAATAGACATTTTATGTAATTTTGCATAATTTAAATTTTATATAAAATTTTCAATAAATTATACAAGTACATTGTATTACATATTAGTTTCATTTTTCTAATTTATAAATTAAATATTATTTAATGAGAATTTTTAATTTATAAATATTAATTAATATTCACGAGATTCGAGTTTTAAAAAATGTTTGAAAAAAGAGAAGATCCACCTTATTAATCAAATTATCAAACCTAAAGGCCGAATGGACCGTCGGGCCGACACGTTGTAGGAAATATCGGATTACAACATAAGCGTGGAGAAAGAAAAAACGAAAGCCCTAGAAACTCATTTTCATCTTTGAGCGATGCAGATCGATTCCCCACAGCCATGGCAGCAAAAGTTCGAACATTTGAATATAAACGATGAAGAAGCCGCCGCCGCCGCCGGCAGCGGCAGCGGCAGCGGCTATGCCAGCGATGATTCTATGGGTAGCGATTATGACGAGGCCGAAGCCGAAACCGAAACCGAAACCATCAGCCCGTGGGAAGCCTTCAATCGTGAAAGAACCGAGAAATCGAAGCAGGCTGCCCAGGATTTCCTCCAACAAGTCGAAAAGAATCAGGTATGCTGCTTGGTTTAATCGATCGATTTGCTAGAGTCTGGAATTTTTAGGGCACTCAAAATACGAGATAAAAAAAGTCATTGGCGTGGATATTACGATCCTTGATCGTTCTGGTGGATTTTTCTCTCTGTTTTTAGGTTTGATGTAAAGTAAAAGAAAAAAGAAAAAAAAAATAGTCTCGCTTGAAGGTTTGGTTATTGGTGAGTGCAGATTGCGGAGTTCGCTTGGCCCCCTAAACCTACTGACTGCGGACCATACGAATTTATCAAGCAGTACCTGAAAGATGTCAAATTTGAAGAGGATAGACCTGAGTTAGCAAAGAAATTTCTAGAACAAGTCAAGAGCAGCTGGGTAGGTTAATTTGATTTCCCCTTAATTTATATATATATATATATATATATATATATATATATNGCACTTTGATAATGGTGATAATGATGATGATTTTCCGATTGAGTAACTGTAGTTGGGTCTCCTTTAGGCATCAGTGACAATTTTCTGGGATAATTATTTAGTTGGATTGGATCAATCAGTTTTACATATTTTTCTTCCTTTATTGTTATTGTTCAATCTAATAATTGTGATAAGAATTTCAATTGTGATTATTGTTGGCTCTAACAAGTTGGGAATGTTTTGTGTTGAAATACCTTGGTAGGGTTATGATGTCGACTGCCGTCCTCCTCGCTGGGTTCCCACTTCTCGTTTCCAACCAATAGAGGACGTTGAAGAGATGATGTCGGAATATCCGATTTATAACAAGTCTCTGAACGCTGCAGCAAATTCTGTAATTAGTGGAATCAATACTGTGGCTGAGGCCAAGGTAAGTATAGGTGTATCTTGTTGATTTGTTTGGATGCCCCTGTGCATTGTAGGGTGCATACTCAACTATTCGATTCAAATTCATGAAAGTATTCGATTATTCGTATTCTTATTCGAATTGAAAGTTAGAAACTTTTACGAATACGAATCACATATCAAATCTAGCAAGTTTGATTATTTTACAAGCCTGGTGCATTGATCACTCTATTCTGAACTGTTTATAATTTTAAGATTTAGTGTGCAAAAGCTGCTTGTTAGAAAATGCGACATGGTCTTACAGCGATTCTTCGAACTTGTGCAGAAGATGGGCAAAAGATTTGAGCTTGTGAGGATCATCAAAGCTGTTTTTATTAGTTATGGCATGAATTCTGTTCATCTTCTGACTCTTACTATAAAGGATGTGGAGCTTGACAATGAGAAAACTGTTCGAGCAATGGTGTCCACGCCACCAGGTAAGGAACCAAAACTTGTGGAGTGCAAGCTTATTTCATCTGACCCTGCTTGATTGATGCCATAGTTTGCAGTTTCTTTTCTTCCTATAGTTTTTGTATGTACTTTATATCTCCTCAATTGCCTTTGGAACACACCACACCCCTGAGCTTATTTTCAAGAACTCTGTTTTGTGTAACAATGGCCAAACCATTTGTACATATGTTGTTTAGATTAGTTGGCTACCATTACCCGAATCTTATGAATGTTGTTGATTTTAATGCATCAACAGATCTCTCTGGAATATTTGCTAGTGTGAAACTAATTCAGGTTACTACTGTTATGGTCCTCATATTTTACATGTGAAACTGATGGAATCACTGTCAGAAATTTGGTACATATGAAGTGTTTGAATTTCATTGGAAATAGCACGAGACTTGACGCATGCCACCGTCTTATGAGCATTCTAATCATTTTCCTACCATTGATAATTTGCAGCTCCCTTTTCTACTCGAAACCACCATTCCTAAGCTTAAAACATCATAGTGTGCTATAGGCTCTCCCCATGCACACTTCTGATTCAGACAAGAATAAGCCCAAAGAAAAGTTGGATCATATACACTCATTTCCTCTACCTCTTCAACAATCAACATAACTGTTTTAACCATTTTTTCCGGACCTCGATCTGTCACAAACATACAAGGTTAGCAGCCAGTACATGAAGATGTAAAAATTCAAGAGGAGTTATCTAAGATGGCAAAGAAGCTTAGGACAAGTTAAGAGGGCTTGGTTAGGTTGATTTGGTTTCGACTTTCATATACTAGACCTATATATTTCAACATATTAATGACGGTTCGTGTTTGTTCAATTAACATACTTTACACAAAGTCCACATAAGACAAATACTTTAAAAAGCCCGCCAACTTCATTAAAGTTAATACAAAGTCTACCAAACCACATACATTAGAATATATTAAAAATATTTTTTTAAATACAACCCACAATTTCTTGAATACTCAAAGTACACCAAAAACACCTACTTGAAAACACATTGATTCTCACTATTATAGATGTAATGGAATAATTAAGGGATTTAGCATATTGTGGACATGAAAAATTTTCTACAAAGAAACGTATGTAAAAATACTTTCACAATATCCGCGCCAACTTAGCATGGTGAGTGTTTGAGTTCATAGGTTNTGATCAGTCCTACTCGACACAAACACTACTTCTCCAACTTTCATTCTAAGTATCTTGGATCATAATTAAAAACCATTCAACAAGATAAACTAAACGAAAATTAATAGTTAAACTTCAAAAAAACCAGAAGGATTTATCACAAATTTGCAAAAGGGAGCTGGAAATATTAAAACGAGGTTATTTTGTTTAGATGATAAACCATCAGACAACCAATGTGTTTATAAAAAGAAGGTCAATCAGCAAAATAACAACTACTCCAACTTTGATGCTAATTTTGGATCGACAAGTAACTTCTTCCGATCAATTGCCGACAACCGACCCGGTGACTCATCATCAGTCTCAGAGCCTTTTTCCTGCTTCAATCTTCCATGATTGAACAGTAAGTATGCAAACTTAAGTTGTTCAATATTAACATCAAAGGCCGCAACATCAATTTTCCATGACTCATCCTTTTCTTTTCACGATCTGCGAGCAAATTGGGCGAAATTACTCGTCGTTTCAGATTTGTGTTTTGAAGAAAATAGAATATGCCAGCAAATTGAATGGTAAGAATAAAGAGAACTTTGCTTGTTTGGTTGAGAAAGTAATCAACATTGTTTGAATGGGGACACGAGATTCTCAGAAGATTTTATTACAACAAATAAATGTTTACTTACCCCAATAAAAGTTCTTACCCTTTTTATTAAATAAAGTAATTAATGAATGGATTTGAATTTTGAATGTCAAGCAGCATCATTAATGGCATAAAATTGTTTATAAATTTGTAATAATGACCTTTATATCCTCCATTAGTCTTTAATTTCTTATATTCGTCATTTGGGAATTAATAAAAACATGTGTTACGGGGTAATTTACTCTAATTCATTCCACATTGGTCCAAAATTAGTTTATAAAAGAGGGAGGCCCACCTTAGAGTCACTCCAGCGATGTGCCAGATATGGTGTTTTGCGTTGGAGTAGCGATGATTTCTGCTCCAGTGCGGCGCTGGAACTCTACGCCAAATGAGAGTCGGGAACAGTATTGCGCCAGATGTGGCGCAACACTGTTCCTCGACTCTACAATTTTTTTTTTTTTATTTTTTGTGTATTATTATTGGTAAATTTTTGTGTGTATTAGTAAATTATTTTTTATGCTAAATAATTTGTGTAATGTATTTTTTATGCTAAATAATTTTGTACTTTTTATTTATTGATGTATTATAATTTTATTTTATAATTTTTTAATATTAAAATGATACCATATGAATAAAAATTTAACACACTCAAACAAGTTTATTTCATTAAAATTAAAGTTTACAACACACATAAATCATAGAATATAAATAAAAACAACATGATTAAAAATGACTAAACACACAAATAAAAACAACATGATTAAAAATGACTTAACACACAAATAAAAACAACATGATTAAAGATGACATAAAAATCAAAGGAACACACGAATAATTCTAGTAGTCTCCCAAACCACTTCCAGACCCGCCAAGATCTTGAAAAAACTCACTGAAAGAACTAAAAGTGTTGCTGGCTTGTGATGGCTGCGATCCTTCTCTTTTTCTCAGAATTCGTTCTTGCTCATTTTTAAAATATTCACGACGACGGATATCTTGTATTGACTCCAAATCCATCATTAAAATTTTATTTTCCTCTGTCCATGTGATAGTCTCAACAAGTTGTTTTCTTAATTCATTTTTTTGCTTTTGGATTTCAATTTTTTCTCTTATCATCTCATTGTCGTGATCTCTCTTCATTGCTGAACTTCTCATCATCTCTCTAAATTTTTCATTTTCCTCTTTCATTGTTTTTATAACTGCAGATACGTCTTCTCCCTGTTTTCTCTTGAATTTTGATATTTTAATACCTAATGGCTGTTGTGATGATGAACCACAACTAGCATTTTCATCGCTTAAATTAATAGAAAAATTAGAGAGTTCTGGATTAGGTGAAATGGGAGACTCGGGTTGTGCATCTGATTGCGGTTGAGATGAAAAAGTGTTTCGCCTGGTTGATGTGCACTCAAATAATGTAAAATCTTTCATAATATTCCACACATGCTCGTACTTGAATGGTTTATTACTTTTATTTTTTGGGTTTTGCGAATAAAGTATATTCGCACGCTCCATCTACAATGTGAAAATAAATAACATTAGAAAATATAAAAGTTTATTTTAAATATAAATAAATAATACTTGTAAAATTTCTTACCACATCATGTTCAGAAGCTCCACTGATGTTTGCATTTTCAATTTGCTCCACACAAGATTTGAAAGTTAATAGCAGTATTGATAGATCCTATGCGACATTGGATCATTCTTTGTGGACGATCAGGCCAGGATGGATTGGGTTTTGCAGAATTATACTCGTTCGTCACCCGGAGCCAGAATTGATCTCTACTTTGATATATGTCCACATCTGGATCTTGAGAAATTTCTATATAAGACCGACATAGGTGTTGATCTTCATTCACAGTATAGTTGGAACCCATAAGAGAAATTACTACAAGATAATGAATTTAAAACGTAAATTAGAAAATGATGAAGTTATATTTTGGTGGTACAAAATTTTGCCTCATCATGTAGCGTATTTATAGTATATTTCATTTCGGTTGACATTCGTGATAGGAAATTTAAGATTAACGGCTAAGATTTAAAGTTGTAGATTTCCTTATCCACATCTCAACCGTAGGATTCTTATCTAAAGATTTAATGACTAAGATTAAAAGGTGTAGATTTTCTTATCCACATCTCAACCGTAGGATTCTTATCTAAAGATTAACGGCTAAGATTAAAAGGTGTAGATTTTCTTATCCACATCTCAACCGTAGGATTCTTATTTATAGATTTAATGGCTAAGATTAAAAGGTGTAGATTTTCTTATCCACATCTCAACCGTAGGATTCTTATCTAAAGATTAACGACTAATATTAAAAGGTGTAGATTTTCTTATCCACATTTTAACCGTAGGATTCTTATCTAAAGATTAATGGCTAAGATTAAAAGGTGCAGATTTTCTTATCCACATCTCAACCGTAGGATTCTTATCTATGAAAATCAAGATTAAACGGCTCAGATTAAGAGTTGTAGATTTCTATATCACTATTTATACATAGATCTTCATAGAATTTATTTATTCGTAAACTCTTGAAGCAGTCTCGTGTTGTTATACATAATTTTTTTATTACTATTTGGGTAATAAACATTTATATAATATTACATATTCATATATAAAGTAAATTATTTGAAATAAAAATAAATAAAATATATTTTTATTATTTGAGTAATTAACATTTTATATAAGATTAAATATACATATATATCAATTATTTGAAATAAAAAATAATATATTTAATGTAGAGTAAAATATAAAAATAAAGACTGGAGATGGAATAAAGTAGTAGCGATAAGGGCTGAAAATGCTCTCAAATACCCATTTTGGTTAGTTATGGACCTTCTTAACCCTATCACACACATATATATACAGAGAGAAAGTTGGGAGGAAATATCTGATACCGATAGAAGCGTTTAAAGAAAAAACGAAAGCCCTAGAAATTCATTTTCATCGTTGAGCGATGCAGATCAATTCCCCACAGCCATGGCAGCAAAAGTTCGAACATTTGAAGATAAACGATGAAGCCGTTGCCGCAGGCGGCAGCGGCTATGCCAGCGACGATTCTATGGGTAGCGATTATGACGAGTCCGAAGCCGAAACCGACCCGTGGGAAGCCTTCAATCGTAAAAGAAGCGAGAAATCGAAGCAGGCTGCCCAGGATTTCCTCCAACAAGTCGAAAAAAATCAGGTATGCTGCTTGGTTTAATCGAGCGATTTGCTAGGGTCTGGATATTTTAGGGCACTCAAAATACGAGATAAAAAAAATAATTGGCGTGGATATTACGATCCTTGTTCGTTCTGGTGGTTTTTTCTCTCTGTTTTTCGATTTGATGTAAAGTAAAAAGAAAAAAAGAAAAAAAAAAAGTCTCGCATGAAGGTTTGGTTATTGGTGACTGCAGATTGCGGAGTTCCCTTGGCCCCCCGAACCTACTGACTGCGGACCATATGAATTTATCAAGCAGTACCTGAAAGATATCAAATTTGAAGAGGATAGACCTGAGTTAGCAAAGAAATTTCTGGAACAAGTCAAGAGCAGCTGGGTAGGTTAATTTGATTTCCCCTTAACTTTGTATATTGATATTGATATATATATTTCAGCACTTTGATAATGGTGAAATGATGATGATTTTCTTATTGAGTAACTGTAGTTGGGGCTCCTTTAGGCATCAGTGACAATTTTCTGGGACAATTATTTAGTTGGATTGGATCAATCAGTTTTACATATTTTTCTTCCGTTATTGTTATTGTTCAATCTAATATTGTGATAGAATTTCAATTGTGATTATTGTTGGCTCTAACAAATTGGGAATGTTTTGTGTTGAAATACCTTGGTAGGGTTATGATGTTGACTGCCGTCCTCCTCGTTGGGTTCCCCCTTCTCGTTTCCAACCAATAGATGACGTTGAAAAGATGATGTCGAAATATCCATTTTATAACAGGCCTCTGAGCTCTGCAGCAAATTCTGTAATTAGCGAAATCAATACTGTGGCTGAGGCCAAGGTAAGTATAGGTGTATCTTGTTGATTTGTTTGGATGCCCCTGTGCATTGTAGGGTGCATACTCAACTATTCGATTCAAATTCATGAAAATATTCAATTATTCGTATTCTTAATCGAATTGAAAGTTAGAAACTTTTACGAATACGAATCACATATCAAATCTAGCAAGTTTGACTCTTTTACAAGCCTGCTGCATTGATCACTCTATTCTGAACTGTTTATAATTTTAAGATTTAGTGTCCAAAAGCTGCTTGTTAGAAAATGCGACATGGTCTTACAGCGATTCTTCAAACTTGTGCAGAAGATGGGCAAAAGATTTGAGCTTGTGAGGATCATCAAAGCTGTTTTTATTAGTAGTGGCTGGAACTCTGTTCTTCTTCTGACTCTTACTATAAAGGATGTGGTGCTTGGCACTGAGAAAACTGTTCGAGCAATGGTGTCCATTCCACCAGCTAGGGAACCAAAACCTTTGGAGTGCAAGCTTATTTCATCCGACCCTGCTTGATTGATGTCATAATTTGCAATTTATTCTCTTCGTACTTTATATCCACTCAATTGCCTTTGTGTCAGTCTAATTCCCCAACTAATGTTTGTGTATTTATTTCTTTCAAGACTGTTTTGAAGAATTCTTGTTTGTGTAACAATGGCCAAACCATTTGTTGATATTATGCATCAACTAAATCAGGTTGCTACTGATATGGTCCCCATATTTTACTTGTGAAACTGATGGAATCATTATCAGAAATTTGGTACGTATGAAATGTTTGAATTTCACCGAAAATAGTATGAGACTACTCATGCCACCGACTAAAGAGCATTTTAATCATTTTCCTACCATTAATGATTTGCAGCTACCTTTTCTTCTCGAAACAACCATTACTAAGCTTAAAACACCACAATGTGCTATAAGCTCTCTGTGTGCACACTTCTCATTCAGACAAGAATTAGAAATGAATAAGCCCAAAGCAAAGTTGGATCATATGTTCATTTCCTTTACCTCTTCAACAACACTTCTCATTCAGACAAGAATAAGAAATGAATAAGCCCAAAGCACAGTTGGATCATTTATTCATTTCCTTGTAACTCTTCAACAACAGCATAACTATGCTGTTTTAATCATTTTTTTAGGATCTTGATCTCTAGCAAACAATAGCTTCTACACAAACTAACATTAGCCTCTACACAAACTCTACTTGCGGCATTATTTTCTTCACCAGCAATGGATCGTTACGTAGTAGACCCCGATGCTCTCATCTCCAACATCTGAAATGAGATTAGATGTGCTCCACAATAACATTGGCAAGAGGTTTAGGCAACTTAAGAGGGGTTGGTTGGGTTGATTTGGTTTCGACTTCATATACTAGGCCTATAAATTTCAAGCCTATATATTTCAACATTTTGATGATGATTTGTATTTGTTCGATTAACAAACGTTACACAAAGTTCATGAAGAACACCTACTTTAATAACCTCTCAATAATATTTTTATTTAAATGATCCCATGTATAAATAGTTGGGTCATCTACCGTCAGCTACGAATACGAAATTCATATTCGTATTCTTATTCGAATTGAAAGTTAGAAACTACGAATACGAACCACATATCAAATCTAGCAAGTTTGACTCTTTTACAAGCCTGCTGCATTGATCACTCTATTCTGAACTGTTTATAATTTTAAGATTTAGTGTCCAAAAGATGCTTGTTAGAAAATGCGACATGGTCTATTCTTCAAACTTGTGCAGAAGATGGGCAAAAGATTTGAGTTTGTGAGGATCATCAAAGCTGTTTTTGTTAGTTGTGGCTGGAAATCTGTTCTTCTTCTGACTCTTACTATAAAGGATGTGGTGCTTGGCATTGAGAAAACTGTTCGAGCAATGGTGTCCATTCCACCAGCTAGGGAACCAAAACTTGTGGAGTGCAAGCTTATTTCATCAGACCCTTCTTGATTGATGGCATAGTTGCAATTTATTTTCTTCGTACTTTATATCTCCTCAATTAATTGCCTTTGGAACACATCCCTGAGCTTATTTTCAAGAACTCTGTTTTTTGTAACAATGGCCAATCCATTTGTACATATGTTGCTTAGAATAGTTGGCTTCCATTACCCGAACTTATGATGTTGATGATAAATATGCTTCAACATATATTTGGAATATCTGCTTGTGTGAAAGACATGCATCAGTTGCACAAAATGAACTTATGATATTGGTTACATTTTAGTATTTTACTAGTGAAATTAATTCAGGTTACATGTGAAACTAATGGAATCATTATGAGGAATTTGCTATACATCAAGTGTTTGAATGTCACCAAAAATAGCATGGGATTAACGCATGCCACCGTCTAAAGAACATTTTAGTCATTTTTCTACAATTAACAATTTGCAACTCCATTTTCTTCTCAAAACAACCATTGCTAAGGGCAGATGTGCATCTCGTCCATTCAGCATAAAATAAGGGCAGCTAATATGGACAACGAAACGGCACTGTTTCGGTCTCCCAGTTAAAAAAAAAAATAACAAAAACAAATTTTTGCCAAAATGAAGTGGCAAAACTGTAAATAAAACAGCAGACTCTCAAAATAATGGCAAAAATGTAATAAAAATTGGACACTTGTCAATTTTTAATAATGGCATAATGGTACACTCGTCACCATTTAAAGGCCACACACTTCTTCAAATATATACAGTAGATATATATATTAAAAATCAGCACGTCTAAGAGTTTTGTTTTCACAATCTCTACATGATAAGAAATTTATTTCAATAATTATTAAATTAATTAATCTATATCTAATAAGGGAAAAAACATACACTTATTAGGCGACACGTGGCTCGGGAGAATAAAGACACGTGTACTCCGAGGACCATTAGTGTCTAAGGTCAAGGCTGAAGCCCAATCTCAAGTTAGGCCTAAGGTCCCAAGGCGTCTCACTTTAGGCCCAAGAGCCTGAGGAGTCTCACTGTAGGCCCAAGGTTTAAATGTGGCTCAACTGGTGGACCATAGTCCGCTAAGCTAGCAGGCTGGGAAGTCCTCCGTCTGCATAGGGAAGACCTAGGTCATCCGACCTCTATAAAAGGATGACCTAGGTCAAGGTAAGGGGGGGATTCTCTTCTCTACGCATTTTACAGCCACCATCTGAAAAACCTAACACCTATTCTAACTTAGGCATCGGAGGGTCTACCCTTGGGAACAACCCCGGGGTTCTGTTTTGCAGGCATCGGAGCAAATGAGACGACTTTAGGAGGACGTCGGAGCATCAATCGTCGCCACGTGTCCTCTAACTAACGTCAGGTAATTCTTGTATCATCAATTGGCGCCGTCTGTGGGACCGACGACTTAGGAAGAGGATTCATGGCGATACGGAAGAGAGGTGAAACCAGTCGAGGGACTCGGCGTTTCACGACATGATCAACCCCAAGAAAGCCAATCAAACTCTAAGGCTAACCCTAGCCAAGGCCAAAGTTTACAAGGTTCGGAAGCCTCGGAGACAGAGGCCGAACGACTGTAGAGGGTCGAAGAAGAACTTCTTGAACTGAAGACCCTGATGAAGGGTAAGATGGAAAAAGAAGCATCCCTAGGTCAAAAAGAATTGAGAAACCAGCCATGACGAAGGTTCTAAACCCCCCAACAATGAAACCAAGGTCAGATCCAAAAGAGACCTCGAGAGAGGAAATTTCACACATGAGGATGGCAACCATAAGCAAAAGCTTGAGGAGATGAATGAAAGGCTCGGCGTGGTGTGGAAAGAAGTCAGAAAGCCGACGTCGGATATTTTTTCGCCCACCGAGTCCCCTTTTATTGACAGCATCATGAAAGAAGAAATCGCTTCTAACTTCAAAAATTAGTCCTCGGATTACCGAGGTCTCCAAAGATGCTCCTCAGCCTACCGAGGTGTTCAAAAAATTAGTCCTCGGGTTACCGAGGTCTACAAAGAAGATCCTCGGCTTACCGAGGTGTTCAAAAAATGAGTCCTCGGACTACCGGGGTCTCCAAAAAAGCTCTTCGGCCTATCGAGGTGTCCAAAAAATTAGTCCTTGGTTCCCCGATGTCTCCAAAGATGCTCATCGGTCTACCGAGGTGTTCAAAAAATTAGTCC
Source organism: Striga asiatica (assembly GCA_008636005.1). Lineage (NCBI taxonomy): Eukaryota > Viridiplantae > Streptophyta > Magnoliopsida > Lamiales > Orobanchaceae > Striga > Striga asiatica. The sequence goes on from BKCP01010403.1 coordinate 1,703,838, forward strand.
TCGGACTACCGAGATCTACAAAGAAGCTTCTCGTCCTACCGAGGTGTTCAAAAAATTAGTACTCGGATTACCGAGGTCTCCAAAAAAGATCCCCGACCTACCGACGTGTCCAAAAAATTAGACCTCGGACTACCGGGGTCTATAAAGAAGCTTCTCGGCCTACCGAGGTGGCCAAAAAATTAGTCCTCGGACTATCGAGGTCTACAAAGAAGCTCTTCGGCCTACTGAGGTGCCCAAAGAAATAGTCCTCGGACTACCGAGGTCTACAAAGAAGATCCTCGGCCTACTAATGTGTTCAAAAAATGAGTCCTCAGACTATCAGGGTCTCCAAAGAAGCTCCCCGGCCTACCGAGGTATCCAAAAAAGTAGTTCTCGGACTACCAAGGTCTACAAAGAAGATCCTCGACCTATCGAGGTGTTCAAAAAATGAGTCCTCGGACTACCGGAGTCTCCAAACAAGCTCATCGGCCTACCGAGGTGTCCAAAAAATTAGTCCTCGGATTACCGAGGTCTCCAAAGATGCTCCTCAGTCTACCGAGGTGTTCAAAAAATTAGTCCTCGGGTTACCGAGGTCTACAAAGAAGTTCCTCGGCCTACCGAGGTGTTCAAAAAATTAGTCCTCGGATTACCGAGGTCTACAAAGAAGTTCCTCGGCCTACCGAGGTGTTCAAAAAATTAGTCCTCAGATTACCGAGGTCTCCAAAGATGCTCCTCGGCCTACCGAGGTGTTCAAAAAATTAGTCCTCGGATTACCGAGGTCTACAAAGAAGTTCCTCGGCCTACCGAGGTGTTCAAAAAATTAGTACTCAGATTACCGAGGTCTCCAAAGAAGATCATCGGCCTACCGAGGTGTCCGAAAATTCGACCTCGGACTACCAATACAAATATTCATCTGTAAGTGACTCATCGCTTATTTTCTGTACGCGTAAAAGTTACCGCGTACATAAAATGGGGGGCAAGTGATAAGGGAAAAAACATACACTTATTAGGCAACACGTGGCTCGGGAGAATAAAGACACGTGTACTCCGAGGACCATTAGTGTCTAAGGTCAAGGCTGAAGCCCAATCTCAAGTTAGGCCTAAGGTCCCGAGGCGTCTCACTTTAGGCCCAAGAGTCTGAGGAGTCTCACTGTAGGCCCAAGGTGTAAATGTGGCTCAACTGGTGGACCATAGTCCGCTAAGCTAGCGGGTTGGGAAGTCCTCCGTCTGCATAGAGAAGACCTAGGTCATCTGACCTCTATAAAAGGATGACCTAGGTCAAGGTAAGGGGCGGATTCTCTTCTCTACGTATTTTACAGCCACCATCTGAAAAACCTAACACCTATTCTAACTTAGGCATCGGAGGGTCTACCCCTGGGGACAACCCCGGGTTTCTGTTTTGCAGGCATCGGAGCAAATGAGACGATCTTTAGGAGGACGTCGGAGCATCAATCGTCGCCACGTGTCCTCTGACTAACGTCAGGTAATTCTTGTATCATCAATATCTATAAATTGTTAGTTGGAAAATGAGAGTATTTTGTTTTCACAAAACTATACGTGATAGACGGAGATTGAATCAAACTAACTATTTTTGCATTATCGAAAATAAGACAATGGTTATAGTTAAGTAGTTAGAAAATTGCGCACACGTTTAAAATGTTTGAGATACTGACTATATTTATCAAATTTAAAAAAATTCAAACGAAACATGTATAAGAGTTTTGTTTGCACAAATCTATACTTATATAATAAGAATTAACCTTTTTCAAATTTAGTAGGTCAACTCTTAGTCAAGATCCTGTCTGCATTAAATATTTACCACAAATAGAAAGTTTTTTTGTCCTTTTCACACCATAATAATAACACATTAATTACATTACATTGCAGCACTAAATAATTAATCAATTGTAGCGTAGCAACCATTCCGCTTTTTTTGAGGAGAGCTGATACAAAAATTCAGTGGTTGATTGTTTGATTCCAAAAAAATCGGCCTTCAGCCGTTACTGCAGCCGGCATCAGAATCTGCAAAATTAAAAAAAAAAAAAAAATCACTATTCGATTTAAATTGTAGTAGTATATTCACTAAATTGGTTAAATTTAGGATATTTTAATGATCTAAATTTAATAATAATTTACTATTCAAATTTTTAAGTATCCTATGTTAATAAAATATATCAGTTCAGTATACTATATGATAAATAATTGATGGAATTGTAGAAACAAGTTGAAGTGTATTCGAAGAACTTGCCTGTCTGATTACATAGGTTTGTATCCCAATTCAGTAGATGATTATTTTGTCTCCACCTCATACATTTAGAATAATATATTTGATGTTAGTAATATACAGTGATATGATATTCTATAAAATCTGAAACTGGACAGTACTAACACATATTGAATCCATCCAAAAACGCATAGAAACTATCATTATTCTATCGAAATGGTTATAGTTAATTTATGAAAGCCCCATGAAATTATATACAATTAACAACCAACAAGTTTGTTTCGTCGATTCTTCAATTCTGTTTTTTATATATTTCAACCAAAAAAAAAAGTAGGCCGACATAAAATAAATTGATGAAAATTACAAAAATCGTAGACCGACAAATGTATTTTCTTTATCATTTCTCGAAATCCGACTGTCGATTCACATTATCTGTGAAGAACGAGTCAGATTCCAGTAGATCTGGCTACTGTAAACCATTTTCGACAGCCAAAAAGCATTAGGTTTCGACATATCAGATCGAAACATGCATTTTATAAAATAGAACAAAAGAAAAATATGCAAGAAGTCAAACCATTCCAAAAAAAAAAAATCGAAATTATTTTTCAACTTACCTATTCACCATGTAATGATCGACGGGGTTTGAAATATGATTCTTCCAGCAATAGCTCACATCGACTCAAAATTACAAAAATTATATAGGATATGTTTGGAAATCGTAACAATCCAAATCGATTCGCGTCGCACATCAATATGCAACATGTATTCCGAATATCGAAAAAACCCAAATCGATGCCTCACAATCGTTTTTATAGATCTGTTTTAATTTGCTTAAACTTAAAACAAAATCGACAACAAAGAGAAGAAAAAAACGAGAGTCAAAATATCAAAACTGAGAGAGAAGAAGCGGCGGATAAGATGAATCTGGAATAGTGAAAGTGAATAACCCTAAAAGATCGGGCTTTGTAGGCTTTTATAGCAGACTTCCATTAATTCTGGCCGTTAGATACTCATTGACCTTTATTAGCCGTTCGATCTGTAATTCTGTACACAAATTTCAGATGTGTAAAAACCATGTACTGGGCCAGTGAACTCAAACCATCGGCATTTGAAGAATTAATTTATATTGGCCCCAATCTTACAAACCATTTCCTCGGCCCAGTGTGTTTTGAATATGTTAAATATTTAAAAGCCCACTTTTCACCTATGATATTGGGCCAGATTTAATTAATTATTTAATTCTATTACTAAATAGATTTGACAAATCTATATATATATATATATATAATAAGAATTAACATTTACCATAAATAGTAGTAAGAAAAAGTCAACCCACATTTATTATATACTATTTTTAGCATTTTTTTATTTTAAATTTTAATTTTAATTCATTATCAAAAAATTGGATGGTTCCTAAATTAATGGGTTTTAGATGACGTATCATGTTTCAAAAATTATAAATCATTTAAAATCGGATGGTTCCTAAATTAATGGTTACAAACTTTTCAAAGTTGTAATGTTTATGGCATCTTTTCTTTTTGACTTTTAATAATAAAATCATTTTAAATATATATATTCTAATCCAGAAATTCAATCATGTTATATATATTTTTATAAATTACTATGTTTATTTTTTATTAATATGCATAAACTAAAAATAAATAATTCATCTTTAGATATATAATTTATAATCTTAATATACTATCATTTGGTGTAGACATATGAATCATAAATTTTTTATTTCATAAAATTAAATATTATATTTAAAGAAAATAATGAAATTACTTTGGATCAATCTGGTGATTGAATTATGGTATTGCCCACGTTGTGAATTACTTTTAGGTGATATTTAAAATAGTCAAAAAACTTAACATAACTTGGTTGGTCCCAGGTAACTAAGTTATGTATCAGTTTGACCAGACTAAATCGATTATTGAACCTAAATATAAATTTTAATATTGAAAATAATTTATTATGTAGTCCAAACTTCAAATAATCATATTAACAATACTTTTACGACAACATGATTAATGATTTATGAATATTTATATATCATTTTATTATAATTTATGTGGACAAAATAATTATTAATGTACGGTAAATATAAGGTTTTCAGAACCAGAACGTCATCTAAACGATCAAGTTATTTTATTAAATCATTTGTGGTTGTTCAGATTTTAATACATAATACTTTAATATATATATATATATATATATATAATACTTTTTGTAATAAATTTAAATAAAAAGTGTTACTTAAATATCTAAACAATTTATAAATTCAAATTTTTAAACTAATTGATAAACAATTTATAAATCTCTATTTTATTTAAATATGTAATTTTATTTAAAATAATTTTTAATGTAACAAAATTTGTTTAGAAAATCGTATCGATCCTACCAGTCCAACATACTGATGTTGACGAATTCGATAGCAAATATTTTATTCAAGCGCAATAGACTGGTTATAAACCGGTTCTCGGTCCATCCGGTCGGACTGTGTGCAACTCGATTTAATTTAAAAATAATGGATAAATCATGATTAATGTTATTTATTTATTTAATTTATAATATAATCAATATTGTTTTCCCGTGCATCGCACGGGCCACGCACTAGTTTCTACATGATACGACATTTATTTCAATAATTATTATATTATTCAATTATTAATTTATTTATCCACCAAAAATATTTAAAATTTCAAACAAAACATTTTATTTGAGTTCTATTCACCAAAAATGCAATTTTATAAAAATTAACATTTAATATTTGTTTCACCAAAAGAAATTAACATTAATTTTTAATCACCAAAAATATTTGTTTCACGAAACATTTGATTTTTGAGTTTTATTCATCAAACATCATAGTTTTCAAACCCAACCCGAGAATCGACCCGGGCATGTCTCTGGGTCACCGGTTCAACCGCTGAGTTACCGGGTCAATTGCTGAACCGGAGAATTAATTTCAAAATTTTTAAAATTATATATAGAGTGTTTTTTCATATAAATATACATAAAAGTAATAAAATTAAATATTTTGTATATAAAATTTGTACATTAAAGTGTTAATTATATATATTTAATGATAAGTATTTACAATATAAAATATATATACATAGTTTTATTTTTCTAAAACCAAAAATATTTAAAAAAAATAATAAAAAAATATATAGGAGCCGGGTCAACCGAGTTAGCCCAGCCGGGTCAATGCCCCGGGTCGACTGGGTCAAGGCCAGGTTGGCCGGGTTTTAACCGGGTTTGACCGGGTCCTTTGTTGCCCAGTCCAAATAGCCCAACCGAACCGGTTCCGGCTCCGAGCTGACCGGTCTTGGGTCGACCCGCCTGGCCGGTCCTGATTGAAAAATTATGCCAAACACGTATAATAATTAACATTTAATTCAAAGGAAACATGTATAGGAGTTTTATTCAAAGGAAACATTTATACTTTCTAAATATTAAAGTGGATTTGTTTCAATATTAAATGTTAATTTATTTATTCACCAAAAATATTTGGGAGTGTCCAAAANTTGTTTCACTATTAAAAAACCTAATCTCAAATATCTTAAAATTGATTTGTTCATGTAACTACCGAAAATTTCAAACAATAAGATGAAAAATTGGGATAATGACCAAATTTCAAATTTGCCAAAACTTCAAATGATCCAGCGGCATGTGTCGAAAATTTTTAAACAAAATTTCCTATATTTAGTTATTTGTTAAGCTGAGATTTCATCTTATTTTTTGCTTATTATTTTAAAATTATCTAGGTTCTCTCTTTATTTATTAATAGATAAGACAAATTAAATTACGTAACTTTCGTTTATGTGCTATTAATTATTTTTTTTTAATTGTAAATGTGTAAAAACTTATTATAAGATGAATAGATGTGTAAATTGGCCCATTAATTAAACATAAAAGTCCGTCTTAGCCCTAGAGGCCTCTCAATCACACAATATATACACACAGAGACAAAGTTGGGAGGAAATATCTGATACCGATAGAAGCGTAGATAAAGAAAAAACGAAAGTCCTAGAAATTCATTTTCATCGTTGAGCGATGCAGATCGATTCCCCACAGCCATGGCAGCAAAAGTTCGAACATTTGAAGATAAACGATGAAACCGTTGCCGCAGGCGGCAGCGGCTATGCCAGCGACGATTCTATGGGTAGCGATTATGACGAGGCCGAAGCCGAATGGGAAGCCTTCAATCGTGAAAGAAGCGAGAAACAGTGAAATATTCAATGTAGTGTAATTACAAACGACTAATCAATGTATCAATGTATAGTTACAAAGGACTTTTTATTCTTGATATACAAAAATCCCACAATACTGAAAACATAGTTCGCCAAACACACGTAATTTTTACTTGTCAAACTGTTTTTTGTTTATTTTTTAACATCGCATCATGTTAATAGTGTATATTAAACGTATATATTCAGTATATGTTGCAATAATCTTCTATTATACCAAAACAACAAATTGCTGATGTTAATCAGATAAAATCATGTGTATTTACAGTATATAAAACAAGTTGAAATCGTACTCATGTACATATACTAGAAATACACTGTTGACATTAACATATACTAAAAAAAGTCTACTTGTCGGGAACATATACCTAAAATATACTTAAGATATACACTCGAGATTCTCGGAATTCAAGTCAGTGATAAATCGAGACACACATATACATAAAATATAGATAAAATATACTCTCGATGTTCAATCGTTTCTCATTTCAGAACCTAGATTAAGAACATGTTTATTGTTGTGCTTGGACTGGCGCAACCGTATCAAGCACTCCTGCCGCGACCGAGGGCCGCCCCCGCCGAAGGTCCAGACCCACCCACCACCTAGGTGTCAACTTCGTAGTCTTCAAAAGTGTGGATGTCATCTTCATAGACTTCATCATCGTCAATGGCATCCAAATTCTGGACTTTTTTGTACAAAACCCCACCCGCTTCGTCGGCGGTGTCAATGATAGACCTCTTCGAAGACTTCAGTAACACCAAAATTCATGACCTCACCCTCTGCATTCATCATCTTTGTTTTTATCTCTTTCCCAGTTTCCTTTTTTAGATGAATACTGTTCGGCAAAACAAATTGAATTGGGCAACAAAGAAAATTTGTGAACCATATACATCCATCAACAAGTCTACCAACCATTAAAAAATGTAAATAAACTACCATAAGGGCAACAACCATTTAACAAGTCCATCAACAAGCTCGAATCTAAACATATAAAACACAAAGTCATACAAACTTTAAAGCTTACATGTCCACCAACCATGAAATAGAATCAAATTACATCAAAGAAATTCAAAGGCACAACACAAAATATTCAAAGCCAAAAAGTTCATCCATCATTACCTGAATGTATCGCCGGAATGAAGTCGCCTCGCCGCCGCCGCTAGGGTTTTTTCGACTGGGAATTTAGGATTGGGGAGCAGTTGGGAGATTACAGATTAGGTTTTGCACTCTTTGCTTTTTCAAAATTGCCCGTCCAACTCAGTATTACAAAATTGAAAATTAAATATGGGTCGTGGATGGTGTCATGGGTCGCCGGTCTTTGAACAATAAAATAAAAATGAAAAAACAGAAAGAGGGCGAGAGAAGAAGAAGAGAGGGGAGGGGGGAGAGAGAGAGAGAGAAATTGCCTTGGAAGGTGATAAATTTTCCATAAATTTTGCATTAAATATGTAAACTATTGCTATAAGAGATTTATGGTATTTATGCAAATAAAAACAATAGATTTTTTAATATTGCTAATATTTACATATTGGCTCTATTTATGTAATCTATTACTATATAATACGGAGAAGGAAAAATGTTTGAATAAATATTTCATTTCCCGCTTAAACATCATTTTTTCCCTCTCAAATTTTTCGAAAATTACCTGTGTTGGAAACTCTTTTTGAATTTTTTTCATTTATCCCGCCTAACTTAATTTGATTTTGGATGTGATTTATGGAAATCGGATTGTTTTATTTTAGGATAAGATTTGGTTGTTTTTTTGTTAAATTTGTTATAATTCCTTTTCTTTAGGATGAGATGAGATTTGTTACCATTTTTCTAAAATCCGATTTGGTACATTTTTAATTCACTCGCTTTTCCTTTTTTTTCACGTTTTATTTCACTCGATTTTCCTTTTTTTTTGATGGGTTGAGATTTGGTAAATTTTGTATTTTTAATTTTTTTAATTTTAATTCACGTTTTTAATTTTAATTTCACGTTTTGAATTTTTTCCTTTTAATTTTTTTTAATCCGATTTTTTTTTTCAAACATTCGGTAAAGTTTTTTTTATTTTTTTTTCATAATCCCGCCTACATTTCAATTGTAATTTATTTGGACGTATATCATAATCCTTTTTTTTTAATCGATTTGGTAGGAATCGGATATTTCCTTTTTTTTTGGAAGGGAGTTGATATAAATCGGATAACATCAATTTAAATTAATTAATTATGAAATTTTATTTCCTTTTTTTTTTTCAAATCCGATTTATATTATATAGATAGATTTCACTTCCTTTTTTTGTAAGCGATTACCTTTTTTTTTGTAAGCGATTGTTTCAATTAAACGTGCACTAAGATCGGGTTGACCGAATTAAACAATTTTGAATAATATTAAATTAATCGATTACTATTAAATTAATTTTATTTGATTTTCACGTCTAAAATTTTCCAAAATACTATTTTTATTTTTGTGGAAAATGGCGGTTGGATGAAAAAGTCAAATTCAAATTAAAAAAAAATGTTATTTTGAAAAAGATATTTTGTAAACCTTAATTCATAAAAATATGGTCAATGATAACTTTAAATACAACGGGTAAATATGGTCAATGATATCATAAATTATATTTTATATTCGATAAGTTCAACTTAATTGATGATTTTGTTTGTTAATATTTGCTTAACTACAAAATATTTTAAAGTTTATAAAGAATCTCATTTTATGTAGGTTCTTGGTACTTTTTTATTTGTACATATTCATTTTTCATCCCATATCCAAATACAAATTTAAATGCGGATCTTACATGTTTATTAGAAATATATGTATATTTTTTCAAAAAGTATGACGATCATATAATTAATTTTATCATATATCATATGTTGGATGTTATTAGTTTGGTTGGGACACTCATTATATTCAAATAAATAATATATAATTTTTCATATTTAGTATTTTTTTTTTTTATAATAATAAGATGTTAAACATAAATAACTATGTATAATATAAAGTTTTAGAAAAGGTTTTAAGTGAAAACCCCTCCGTGCAGCGCACGGGATACACACTAGTAAAATGAGAAAGGTGTTGTAAAGGGTGTAATTTTCTCATAGAAGGGAACTTTATGAAATTCAAAGAGAAGAGAAAAAGCTGGCCCAAAACAGTCCTCCATTTTGGCCCGAACTAAGTCCAAATCAGCCCAACTTTTCTTAAGCCCAAGCGACCATTTTAGCAGCCCTATTTTTACCGAAAGAGACAGCCGCCTCCTTCATTCTTCCTTATCTCTCCCACAGCAGAATCAGGAAATCCCCCACACCAGATCGTAATCGATCGATCGACAGAAAAAGCATCTCCCTCCCCTAAAATTTTCCCGTCGACCATCTCTATCGGCTTTCACTTTTCACCAAATCTTACGGCCAAGTCGCCATCTTCCTCTTCCCCGACCGACCGACCGACCTCCGGCAACCTTCCCCCAGCCGTCGTCTCCCTCGACCAACGTCCGGTCGCGTTGAAGCCAGCACCGCCGAGAGAAGCAGCCGTCAAACCCCTGTCCACGAGCAGTCTTGCCGGCGTCCGTTCACCATCCATCGTCGCCGCCGCAGCCGCCGAACGGGCGAGCCCTACCGGACGGACAGAGAGCAGCCATTTCCGGCAAGGAGCAGCGAACGCCGGGAAAACCGCGACCGGGAACCGCCAACCAACAGATTGCCGGGCGACCAGACCAGTGGGCTGAGAGGGTTCCGAACACCTTCATTTGGCAGCTACTAGTCGCGGATGAAACCAACCATCGCCGGCGCTACAAGGTCCGACCCGACCAACGGCTGAGTTTTTCTTTCTGACGGCGGGCTGAGGCGCCATTTTCTGATTGAAGAGTACCGGGGCTGAGGGCCTTTTTCCGGTGATTTGAGCACCATCCGAGAGTGGGCTTTTCGTGGACTGAGCGCCTTGATTTCGAACAGCCACCGAGAGCTTGAGCAGCGGCAGACAGGGCCATTTTCGAGAACGTGTGGGTTTCCGGGCTGCAGCGAGAGTCTTCCCGAGGCCACTAGTGACCATGTTCGAACCTCAATCCGCTTTTCCTCTTTCCGTGTAGAATGGAGGAGCATGGTAATCTCGATTTTCTCTTCTATTTTCGTTCGTTTAGATCCCTGTTTTGCGATGTGCGACTCGTTGGAGATTGAGAATATGTTATTCTGAATTGTGGATTGCGAATCTTTTCGTGAACTGTTAATTGTGAATCTTTATAAATTGTGGAATCGAGACCTTGAGTAAATCTGTGGAATTGGTGGTTTCGGATCTTGTAAATGGAGATATAGTTATGTGAATAACTTGGTGTGAATAAATATTGATTTAGTGGGATATTGGGATTTTTGGATTTGAGCTATGTTGGTGAGATTAATTGGTGAAGAAATTGTGTTAAAGTTGTGCTTAACTTGGGAGATTACATTCGTGTGCTTAACTTGGGAAAAATAATGGACTTGAGACTTTGTTTTTGTTGCCTTGGGATTGTGTTGAGAACATTGAAAAATTTGAGTTGTTCGGATCTTTAAAAGTGGAGAATTATTTGTGTTAATTGGTGAAGTTGGGCTCTTGTGAATTTTGGTTATATTTGTGTGTTAATTTGGTGATATTTATTATGTGTTTATCTCGTGAAAATGTGGATTCATTCTGATTTTATATATCTCGTATTGGATGAATTTAATAAGATCGTTTAATTTGATTTTCCATATGAGGACTTGCCTGTTGCAGTCTTTCACTCCAGTTGAGCATGATCTCCCTATCTAGGTGTGGCCGAAAACTTGTTTTGAACACCATTACATATAAATGCCCTAGATGTACTGCACAACTTGCACAACTTAGCAGATGATGCCTTGGTTAGTCATGTTTCTTTTTCCGCTTCGTCTTCTTTACATTTTTCTTTTCTTTCGCTTCTGTGATAATTGTTATGGGGATGATGATGTGCACTATAATGATTTGCAATGGGATTCTTATGTTTCAGGGTTCGGAAACAATGACACGTTATACCAATTTTATAGGCGAAACTTTTTTCTCCAATGAGATTGATATTCTTCAATCCCTCGATATTTTCATTTGGTGGCTTGATAAAAGTAGTCTTTAAACCGAATTTCTGTCATGTTATGTCTTCTTCTGGTATTTAGATATCTTCTACAGAAGTTGCAATTTCCTTATGTGCAAGCAATCTTTACTGCAAAACTCTGTCTTGCATGCCGTAGGAAGTTGGGCATAGGTTGGGTTCCAGCAAGTGTGTAGGGTTGTCATGCAGAGTATTTTAAGCCTCAAAAAGAAATTATCATCTTCAAATGCTTCGTGGGATACTGCATAGATGCATTCTCCAGACATGTTGCAAACCCAAAAACCAAAAAAGAATGTCCTACATAAAAAGTAATGTGTAGCTAGCACCACTCAGCCCAGGTCAAATATCATGTAGGTTGATGAATCTAGTCAGGTCTTCATTACAGAATTACATTCATATAAAGATCCAACTGATACAACATGAGTATCAGCTTTTCTCAATTGCAAACCAGCTGCACCAATTCATCGGCACACATAGCACATTACACAGATTCACCGCATAGTTTTGCACACTGAAAACTGGATTTGAGCTCTTAGAAAAGGAGATTGCATTCGTGTGCTTAACTTGGGAAAAATAATGGACTTGAGACTTTGTTTTTGTTGCCTTGGGATTGTGTTGAGAACATTGAAAAATTTGAGTTGTTCGGATCTTTAAAAGTGGAGAATTATTTGTGTTAATTGGTGAAGTTGGGCTCTTGTGAATTTTGGTTATATTTGTGTGTTAATTTGGTGATATTTATTATGTGTTTATCTCGTGAAAATGTAGATTCATTCTGATTTTATATATCTCGTATTGGATGAATTTAATAAGATCGTTTAATTTGATTTTCCATATGAGGACTTGCCTGTTGCAGTCTTTCACTCCAGTTGAGCATGATCTCCCTATCTAGGTGTGGCCGAAAACTTGTTTTGAACACCATTACATATAAATGCCCTAGATGTAGATGTACTGCACAACTTGCACAACTTAGCAGATGATGCCTTGGTTAGTCATGTTTCTTTTTCCGCTTTTTTCTTTCTCTACACTTCTATGCGTATCAGTTAGGGAAAATTACCCCCTGTACCACCTCATTTCTTTTTATTTACCAAATAACGAGTTTAAAAATTTCAATCCACTTAAATGTTAGTATCTCATATTAACGAGAATGTAGCCACTCTAATTCCAGAATATGCTCTTTGAAACCCTCATTAATTCTCTCCACACAAAAACCTAATCCTCCTCTTCCAGAAGGTCTGCATCTCCCCCTTCGACTCCCTCCTCCTGTCGCCTGCACCGTCCACTGCCGCCGAATTTACAGTCTGAGATGCGTAAATTTACAGTCTTAGATGTGTCCGTGGCGACCGAATTTGCCGTCGGCGTGGTGGTCGTGGGGTTGTTCCGGGTTTGGGAGTTGATAGAAGAATGGTTGGTCTGGGTTGAGTGTGTCGGCGCGGAAGAAGGAGGTGGGATTGAGGTGTAAGGGAATAACTCACAGATCTGTATTCTCCATTCTGTTTGCAATTAGCCTCTTTTTATTTTTGTTGGTTGATTTCCTTGGAGGTTGACGACTGATTGATTCACCATGGTCTCGACTAGTAAAATTAAATCGGTGGATTTTTACAGGTAGCTGACATTTTTCGTCGTTCATTTTTTATTTTTGTTGTTAGGTGGATTGCATTTTATTTTCATTCTGCACTTCTCTGAATTCTTGTTTGGTGAATTTTATAACCTTTGTGGAACATTATTCTGATGGAATATTACAAAGCCGTTCTGTGAAATATTTATTTGATTAAAACAAAATCATCAGCCCTTCCTGGGTTTTATTGTTAATGAAAGATCAAAAGAGCTTTAGTTTTCAGTGTGCAAAACTATGCGGTGAATCTGTGTAATGTGCTATGTGTGCCGATGAATTGGTGCAGCTGGTTTGCAATTGAGAAAAGCTGGTACTCATGTTGTATCAGTTGGATCTTTATATGAATGTAATTCTGTAATGAAGACCTGACTAGATTCATCAACCTACATGATATTTGACCTGGGCTGAGTGGTGCTAGCTACACATTACTTTTTATGTAGGACATTCTTTTTTGGTTTTTGGGTTTGCAACATGTCTGGAGAATGCATCTATGCAGTATCCCACGAAGCATTTGAAGATGATAATTTTTTGTGGTGCATGCTCCTTTGCCTGTTTTGCCTGGCAAGATTTACTTTTATATTGTATGAGATTAGAAAATTGTAATAGCAATGACTGATTTTTTTTTTTTAGCTCATAGCGAAATATTAGTTCCACTGAAGAAAAGAGATGGAAGTATTTCTATTGCTGCATCTTTTACCATGCTTTTCCTATTTGTGTTATGCTCGTAAAATATAAAGTTCACTTTTGTTTAAGACGATAATGACCTAGAGATGAAAGAGCGCTAGTAAAACTCAAACAGTTTTAAATCTTAGTTTAGTGGGAATCCAAGAAAATGATTCGTTTGTATAATACTATATTGAAAACGTTCTATTGAAGATTGTATGATAATAGGTCTGCCGTCCGCCTGTCTCTTGATATGATCTAATACGAGTCTCAACGTACTGTTGTGTAATAAGTTGACCTGAGACTTGAGCACAGTTGCTCTGCCGGCTTACATGGCGGCTCCGAGCCTGCTCTGTTACCATTATCATCATCTCCACCCATACGTCATCACTGCTCCGTTATGTTGCCCTTCTCTCAGACCCCAACTGTTCATATTTGCGAAACCACCCCAAAGCCCTACCAAAACCCCCATCTCCGTCTCCGTTCCGATTTTCACGATTTATCAGCCCAAAAAATACAGTAATTGTAGCTACACTACCTCGACCTTCCCGAGCTTCGATTCTGAGGCTCAGCAACAAATAGACGACGGCAATCGCTTAGAAGAAGTGAGAGAAGCCATCAGAGAGTATCTGGAGCAGCTTGGAGTTTCGAGGGAGGACGCGTCTCGCATTAGCTTTGGCTGCCCCAACTATTTGAAGATGCTGATCGACGGCGTCCAAGACCTTGACGACTTGAACTCGTGGTCCGCCGCCGCAGGGCCCGGTGATCAAGGGCCTGTACAGTTTAAAAACAGAGTGTATCAGATGGCCAAGCAGAAAGGGGACAAAGGTATTCTCCCTTTCCTGGAGAGCGAAGGACTTCCTCTCTCCCCCGCCACTCGCTTGGCTCGTTATCTCTCTTCTTCCGGCTCCAATGTGCTACCTCTCCTTGTTCACAAGGTGTTTGACAATCTGACTGGATCATTTTCGGCATTTTTTTGTTCACTTTTTGTTCTTTTCTCCTTAAAGTGGCTATTTTCATGTACATGTGGTTGCAAATTTCTGAATTTTCTGATTTTCTTTTTCCCTTCGCAGGTTAAGTATGTGAAGGAAATTTTGTTTTCTGGTAGTCTTGATTCTGAATTTATTGGGAAAAATGCTCGGCGTATGATGACACACCTCTCCATTTCTGTCGATGAGGACGTGCAGCAGACTTTGGCATTCTTTGAAAAGGTCAGAATACTTGCTGAAAATTTGATGTTTCTGATTCATACCTTGTCAGATGATGTCCTGCATGCTTTTGTTTTGCATGAACCCCCCTTTTTCTTTTTCGCGTAATAGGTTGAAGCAAGGCGTGGAGGTCTGAATCTCTTGGGTTCTGATAACACCTCTTTCCGGTACCTCATTGAATCTTTTCCACGTCTTCTTTCTCTTCCACTAGAATCTCGTCTAAAGGTAACTGTGAAGGTCTTGGAAGATATTGGGGTTCCTAATGAACGAGTCAGAAATGTTCTTCTTTTATTTCCACCCATCTTGTTGTATGACATTCACAAGAGAATAAAGCCAAGGTTGCAATCATTCGAAAAGTTACATTCTAAACATAGTGCTTATCTACTCTATCTGATGTGGTCTAGGATTTTCAAAACAAATTCAACTGCAATGCCATTTACTTGTAAAAGTACGATCAGGATGTATGGCCATGGATGATAAACTACTGAAGGCTTGTGTGATTACAGTGATGCTGGAAACTTCAATTTATTAGTTATACAAGGATGTGAAACATGTGCTGCATAGTTGTCGAGAAAAATTCCAATGCAAAAATGAGGTTTTATGGAGCTTCTATTTATTTGTTTAACAACACAGTTGATCTTTTAATTCTTTTGTATGCTTAATCTGATAATTAGCATATGTAACGCTTTTGACTGGCTATCCTGAGTACTGAGATCTTCCTCATAGTTGCATCCATAACAGAAGGAAGGATCTTCCTTTTATTTTACCATAATGGGTTCTTTGAAGTTAGTAATAACATTCTAGAACCTGATAAACCTTTAATTCAGAACATATATGTAGATAAAATCACTCCGTTCTGGTGATATGCATGTCAAAGTGAAAGCTTTTAAGGTAAAGTTTAAAAATGTCTCTTCTAATCATTCTTAATATGTTACTTGCAGATTGGCATAAGAGAAAATGATATCAGTAAGATGCTTGTCAAGTATCCTTGGATTGTTTCTCCAAGCATACTGGAGAATTTTGAGGAAATTGTTGATTTCTTTGATGATGAGAAGGTACTGATCAGAAACAAATGCTTAATAATGTCAAAAATACTACTCTGTATCATATGGTAGTAAAGTTACGTCAGGAAATGTATATCGGATGTTAATAACCCACTGAGATGATTTGTTAACAAGCATGCTAATATACTATGGCAGATCCCCAGAATTTCAACTGCCAGTGCAATCAAGAACTGGCCACATATTCTAGGATGTTCTGTAGACAAAATAGAGCTAATGGTGGAACATTTCAGACGAATGGATATTAGAAAGAAGTTGGGTCAGGTTATCGCTAAAAGTCCACAATTACTACTTCGCAAGCCTGAGGAGTTTGATCAGGTTGCTTTCTTTCTTGGTGAAATACGTTTGGTGACTTAATAAGGGGAAAAAAGAATATTATTTGATGTGACTGTTTTCGTGTTAATTTATGTCTTCATCCAGCCACTCTTATCGACTTACTGTTAGCAAAGCTGCTTAAAAAGTGACTAGTACTGAGAAAACTGCAATAATGATCAACTTTGGTAGTTAGTTATGACATAATGTCGATTGTCTCTAACCATATATGGTATAAATGAATAGTCTTTCAGTATGCATACAACAATGTGTATGCATCGAGTGAATCAAATTCATTCGTTTTATGCATTCAGGTGGTATCCTTCTTTAACGATTTAGGATTGGATGAGAAAGCTATTTCTAAGACGCTTGCTCGTTGTCCTGAAATTTTTGCCGCAAGCATAGACGAAACTCTCAAGAAGAAGTTGGAGTTTCTTTCTAGTGTCGGGATTTCTGAAACCCATCTCCCGAGAGTTATCAGGAAATACCCAGAATTATTTGTTTGTGACGTCGACAGAGCATTATATCCTAGGTACAGCATATGGTGTAATTTTAAATATCACTTATTTTCTGTAAAAAGGATAGTTATTAAAATTAGTCTAGTTTATTGCTGAAGATGACTAAAAACCTTTTGTATATTTTTTGTGTTTTGGACAGAGTAAGGTACCTGATGGAAGTCGGATTTTCAGAAAGCGATATAGTGTCCATGTTACACAGATTCTCACCGATACTCGGGTATAGCGTAGAAGAAAATTTGAAGCCAAAGTTGGAGTTCCTAGTGAACAACATGCAAAGGCCTCTGAGTGATGTGGTTGCTTACCCGAGATATTTCAGCTACTCACTGGAGAAGAAGATAAGGCCCAGGTATTGGGTTTTGAAAGGTAAGAATGTGGAATTTACATTGAAAAATATGTTGGGTATAAACGATGAAGAATTTGCTGCTGCGTATTTAGAACTGGGAGAGATGCTTGTTCTTCCTCCTTGAGGGAGTTTTTCTTTGTGCTTGTACATAAATCTCTTTATTTGATGGAATTTGCCCTCAAGGATATGTTATATCCTTTTCTTGGAAAAAACATTTTTTCCATAGTAAAATATAGAAATATCTTTATCTGGTTGATTCAAAATAGCACTGATTTGTTGAAAAATAACATTTTTTTTAAATAAAATACATAATTAGCTTATAAAGACTAAGGAGAATNAAAAAAAAACACTAAGGAGAATGTGACTGGAAAAAGGGCAGTAAGTCACTACAAAATAGCACTAGTTTTCTTAGGTTGTGAACCAAATATATATCCTCAAATTTCACCCAACATACAAGATTCGTTATATCCTCCTATGCTTTGAAACATATAAGAAAATGAACTGAACTGTTCAAAAGGAAAAATAAAAGATAAACTTGAAAATGAAGTTATGATATATTATGTTATATTCTCGTGGACTTGCATATTGGTGTAGAAGTCTAGGTCGACTATAAAAATTTGGGTTGAACTGTATAAAATCACAAATTTAATCAACCTAATGATACAAATTTGGATTATGTTAAATAACATAAAGTTTGACATCATAACATGTGTCACGTGTTATTATGTCATGGTTATATTATTTTACATATCATATCACTTTAATATAAAAAAAAAATACATTATTTTTGGTCATCCAGACATCAACTATGTCATCAGAAGTAGCGTATTCCTTCAAATTTAAGCAACCTATTAAACAACACTTGATCGGCCGAGCATGCACTCTCAATTAAGAAATCGAGTAAATGACCTACATGGTATTTTGATATTAAAAAAAAAAAAGGAATAAAAAATAAAAATTGATTACATATTTATAAGGATTGGTTAAATAATATAATCCCTGGAGTCAACAATATGTAATTGACTTTTAGACTATTCCTGGTATTTTCATATGAAAAATAAAAATAAAATATAGGATCAATAAATAAAAATGGATGACATTTATAAGCATTCATATCTTATTGATTAGATAATCTCATTAAATAATAGAAAAATATATAATCACATGAGTCAACAGTAGATAATTGACTTTTACCCTTTCATAAATGAAAAACTCTTAATTGTTTCGTATAGATACATGACTAGGTTCAATTTTCAAAAGTACAATATGTATACTAGCTAGTACGTGAATAGTTAAATAGTCGTCCAATTGTAATCTCATTTTACTATTTAAATGATACGAAATTGATATTCTTGCATGTATTTCAAACGAAAAAACAAATATATATATATATATATAGATGGGATCATGTGAGAATGGTAGATAGTAAAAGAAATAAAAATAAATTTGGACCATTGAATTCAACACATCAATGGTCATGATCAAGTCAAATTTTATTAATATCAATCAATTTGTTGTGGCAATCTTGTAATTAAGTGGTTATATTGTAGTCAAATATATCCATTTAACAACTTATTAAGGATATTATGGTCAAATACCACTTACATAGTGGACCCACCACTACCTAACTAAAATCTGTCATCTCTCTCACACACTATCTCACACACACCTACCCAAACTCACGTGCACACCTGCTCTCATCTCTCTCACACACACCTACCCAAACTCACACACGCACAACTGCTCACACAAAATCCGGCCAGATGCGAGACAGCAGATGTAGCAGAGACGACGCAGCGGCGGAGGAGGCGAGTCGACACGGCGGAGACGGAGGCGATCGACGCGGCGGCGGAGGAGGCGAGTCGACGCGGCGGAGACGGAGGCGAGCGACGCAGCGGCGGACGGAGGCGAACCGAGCGGCGGGGTACAGAGGCGAAGCAACCGGCGTCGGACGAAGGTGAGGCGGCTGACAGACGCGACGCGACACGAAGGAAGACGGAGGCGAGGGAGCCAGCGGCGAAGCTTTAGGGAGGACGACACACGTGACTGATGAGCGCCGGAGTTCCACCTCGCTTTCACTGTCGTGGCCGCCGCCGGCAACGATTCAGTCTGCCACTTCAAGGCCGCGAATTTCTCCACTGATCCACCAGACGCCGTTGGGATAGCCACGAGAGAATCGGGGACCTCCATTGAAGAGTCGCCGGAGAACCACCGTGGATGGATTCCGTCATCGAACTCGCCACAATGTCCGTCGGCACCTCTTCCGTCTTCTCCCATGGTGGTGGCGGCAGCGACCCCTTGAATTCTGACCTACAGGTTGCTAGGGCAAGGGGAGGGGTAGAATTGTGGTTGTTTTTTGAAAATTAGATAAAACTTAGGGATTTGAGTTTAAACATATAATTTTTGGTATATTACAATTTAGTTTGGTCAAATTTGTAATTAATTCAAATGTAATTACTATTTTAATATTTGTATTTAAAAATATTTCAAACAAAAAAATATAAAAAGATTTTTGTATATATAAAAAAAACAGATATTGTGCAATCTCTAAGCCGTTATTGTGCAATTCGTGGCATTCACAACCCCTACATTTTTAATGATTTGTCCCAAACAAAACTTAAATCGAATCAAAACAATTGGTGTATTCGATCGATTAACAAATTACCCAAAATAATTGAAATAATCATTATTTATATATAAAAAATATATATATTTTTAATATTTATATTTGATATTTTAAATTATTTTTGGCTAAAAAAGACAATATATAAAATACATAAATTAATAATGTGCATTAACACATACACTAATGTTCATTTTGTCCAATGTCATTGTGCAACCTATTGAGCTGATATTTTAATGTGCATTTAAAAATAAGAAAAAAATAATAATAATGTGTATTTCAATCACCGTTATTTTTACCTTAATCAAATTATCTAGTATATATAATTTTTTATTTAACTTTGTATATAATTGATTGTTGAAAATAAATATTGTATAAATAGGTAAAATTTAAAAATATTTTTTTTTATATAGTTTGTCATTGCTATTATTTAATTTTCTTTGAATAAAGCCAAAATCGAACCAAAATAACCAGAATTTTAATATATATGAAAATGTACACTAGCACAACAACGTTTTTTTTTTCCTTTGCATTCTCGAAATCATTAATGTGCATTTGGTTTAACAATATTGTGCAATCTGACGATCACTAATGTGCACCTTGTTTAATACTATCGTACATTATGCAGTGTATGTTTTTTATGTGCGAATCCAATCTCAAATCAAATTGAGAAATTTAGTTATTCGGTTAATTAATTGAGAAACCTAAATAATTTAACTAATTTATTATTTATATTCTAACAATATATTTAGTATTTTCATATTTTTATTTAATATTTTATAATATTTTTGGTTGAAAATATTATAATTGGGTTATTCGGATGAAATCATTAATGTGCATTTGGTTTAATAATATTGTGGAATATGACAATCACTAATGTGCATCTTGTTTAATACTATCGTGCATTATGTAGTACATGTTTTTTTATGTGCGAATCCAAACTCATATCAAATCGAAATAATTTAATTATTCAGTTAATTAATTTTTTATTTATATTATAAAAACTAATTTATTATTTTAAAAAATAATTATTATTTTATATTATTTTTATTTAATGTTTTATTTATTATTCCAATATATATGAATAAAAAACAATATATAAAAATAATATTGTGTACTTTTTGTGAATTACAAATTAGGCATATGGGCTAAATTGAATACAATCAAATTTTATTAAAATTGCAACAGGGTCCACATATAATATCAAATTTTCAAAATGAAACCCAACTCCTCCTCCTACCCATTCTATCTCGCCGCCGCTCAGCAGCTTCACGGCCATTCACAGACGACCGCGCCGTCGCCTTAGAACCATCAGATATGGCCGATTCACCACTCCTCGAGGTGGGCGGCGGAGATCGGGTATGGAGCTGGAACCATTGTGGCGGCCGGAGGATTCAGGAAGACAGTAGGCAGAGGTTGACGGGGGCATCGGACGTTCGATGAAGAAGGTGACGGCGTCGGGCGGCGGAGATCGGGGCCATAGCTGGAACCAGTGCGGCGGCCGGAGGAGTCAGGGAGACAGGAAGCGGAGGTTGACGGGGCAGCGGGCGTCGGATGAAGAAGGTGACGGAGACAAGGTTGACGGCGTCGGGCGGCGGAGATCGGGGTTGGGAGCTGGAACCAGTGCGGCGGCGGAGGAGTAAGGGAGACCGGAGGCGGAGGTTGAAGGTCAGCGGACGTCGGACGTGCAATGAAGAAGGTGACGGCGGAAGGTTGACGGCTTGGGTGACGGCCGACCGGAAAAGCTACTGTGTGTATCCGTGTATATTGCTGTGTGTGGATGTGTGTTTTGGTGTGTGTACAGTGCGTGTGTCGGTGTGTGTGTACAGTGCGTGTGTCGGTGTGTGTGTAAGTGTGTTGGGGTGTGTGAAAGATAATGGGTGGGTTGGGTAGGGTTCACTCGATGCCACCCGCGAGGGTGGCACCCATTGGAGTGCCCTTAGCAATTTCTCCCCAATTATATTTATGCTATAGATAATATCCATTTGCTATATAGTATTTTTATTTTATGCAACAGCTACTTGTTTTTGTAAATCTCTTAATCTTTTTAATTGTTTTTCACATATCATTATTATGTCATAATAAAATTCTTCACTTGTAATATCATGTAAATAAGCATATCTTATTATATCTGTTTTTATATTTTGAATTTCCCATTCTATGTCCAAATAAACTTTTATTGTACTCATTTTTATCTTATTTTCTCTATTCTTTGTATCTCCAAGGATCTAAACATTTTTCAAAAAATTGCTCTTCTAATCTTGAATAGGTTTTATTGTTTGTTTCTAAAATTTGGATAGCTAAATTTATACATTCAAGCTTATCTTTCCAATAATTTATATGTTTTTCATGTATTTCAGAATGCGATGCTGTATTTGTAATTTTCTTTTCAAGAGTTTTACGTCTTGCTAGAAATGCATTTAACCAATCTATTTGTGGCATTTAATTAATTATTTTGCCTGTTACCAGGCTTTGATACCATATTTTAACCTTGTATATACTTTCTTCTTTAAAGCCATTTATATTATTGTTTTAGGTGGTCCTATTCTATGTAATTTCTTAAATTTTTTCTTATATTTTTGTATATCATATTCTATCTGTTTTATTTTTTGTTCATCCTTGTTTATATATGAATATTGAATTGATTTTTCTATTAAATAATCTGCTTCTTTGATTTCCCTTCGTAATAATTCAGTTAATTCAACTTCGTAATAATTCATTTAATTCAAGATTTATATCTCTCTTATCCATTACTACAAATTATATTTTATTATTTAGATTTATTACTAATGAGCTTAACTCATTTACCTGTTTATTTAATTTTTCTATTTCTATATCCCCTTTATATAAACTACTACTACTATGAGGTTCTTCAATTTCTTGAATTTTTAATAAATTATTTTCACATATTTTTCCTAAATTACTAAATGATCGTCTACTATGTTCTCTTAAGAATTCCTTTTGAATTCTATCATTTTTAATAATGGTACTGGTTTCATTGAATATTTTTTGCGTATATATTCTTTCTTGATTTTGATAATTCATACTTAAACTACTATTACTTAATGCATAAGCTATTCTGTAACAAACAACCATAGGTATATCTCCTGATTCCATTAATGTTTTTTCTTGAAAATTACATATTATTCCTATGCAGTTATTAATTTTCTTGGTTGATAATGGTATAGGAAATTGTAATGATATATTAAATTTAATTACTCCATACCCTAAATCTCCTTCTATTTCTCCTAGTTTTCTAGATTCTTTATGCATAATTCTATTATCTTCAACTTTTATATTAACGGGTGTCTTTATTCCTTCTCTAAATGTAGATCGTAATACTATTTGTACTGTATTTATGTGTATATAACTTATCTTTTTTCTTTCTTCTTCTTTTATTTTTTCTAATCTCTTTTCTATTTGATTTATTTCAACTAAGGGTGCTTGAAAATTATAATTTGCTTGTTCTATTCTAATTGGTTGTTCTCCATCCATTATTCCATAATGTATTATATTTTTTCTATTTATTTTTTCTAATATACTATTATTTATTCCTTCTTTCTTTTCTAAATCTAAATTTCCTTTATTTTTTACTTTTGTTACTACCTTTTTATCTAATAATATATCTGATAAATAAACTCCTTGTTCTTCTATATTTTTTATAACATGATATTCGTTATCCATTATTTGTCTTTTATTATCTTATATTTAGAATTCTTAGTTTTATTTGAACACTTACACTAAATGCTTGGTTCTCAGCTTTCTTTATTAACTCTTTAATCCTATTATTTGAAGAAGTAATATTATCGCATATTCGAAAATGATCTTTTACTGAATGTTCTTTAGGTGCATAAATTTTTACTAAGTTGAATAACATTTGTTCATTTTCTTTTAACATTTTTGTTAATGAAGCAATTTGATTTATTAATGCTTTGAGACGATTTATATCTTTATATATTTCTCTATATGGCATATACCAAAAATCATTTATATCCATGGGAAACTAAGAAATCAATAACAATTATCAACAAGATAGATATAAAAGTACTCGATTTAAAAGAGTTACCTGATTCCGCCTGTTCTCAACACAATTCTGGATTTAATAGCCTTGACGCATACCAGCTTCGGCTTTTTCTCAGAACTTTCAGTGCTCCAGAGAAACTATTGCTCAATCAACTAACAATTTTAATCTTTCTTCTTATATCTACTAAGTATTTAGAAACTCATTATATATGAAAGCATTAAAACTTTTTAGAGAGAGAAAGAGTGTCTTTAAGAAGTAATTTTATTTCGAATTGCTGTGTCCTCAAATGAAATTTGAGACACTTATTTATAGGCAAGAGTTATAACTCTGCCTCTTTTACATCATGGCCGACATCTTTACATTATTGGTCCTTAGTGGGTGTGGGTGGTGACTCACCATCCCATTACATAATGCATGAGGTCCTATCTATTATTACAACAAGACAATTTTAAAAAGAAGGTGGGATCCTCCATTTTCGTCCAGTACTATCTTGCTCCATTATCCTCCACTATCTGCTCTCTTATTGCCTCCTGACGTAAGCGCTTACGTCATTCCTGGATAGGTTCAAATTCTCCTTGTGATTCTGGATTGCATAATTCACAAATGTGATCTTCTGCAAATTCCTTCTGTAGCCTGATGCAGATCTCTTTCTTAACTATTTCTGGAATTTTAAATTGTATTTTTATAAGTGTATCCAGATATTTGTTAAGTAACTTGATATCTAGCTCTGTTGGATCTCGTGCTTGCATGCTCCAAATAATAATGGACTTGGCTGCATAATTAATCCTTCCCTTGATTTTAATGCCTTTATTTAAGATTATGACATAATTATTTAGAAACTGAACTAATTCGTCCTCATGTTGTGCTTGACCGATGTCTGGATAATTTCTATTGCTTATTCCAATTTGACAAAACTGGATTGCTGGTTGTATTACTTCCTGTGAGCTTTCCCCCTCACCAAAAATTGGTGTGGTGGCAAATATTTTCACGAATCCTTCCTTTTTCCCACAAGAACGTACTTGCAATATTGAGAAACTGCTTTCTTGATGTTGATCGGGAAGTATTGGAATATATTTGTATCTCTGGAATAAATACAACTTAGTAATCCTGATTGGAACATCATGTATACCTTCATCGGATCTGCTTCTGGTAGAGCTATTGCTTTTGGTCCAAGATATAGACCGTCAGTTGGATAAATGCTTGTCTGCTTATCTTCATCTGTATAATTAACCACAAACTTGAATTCATGGTCAAAAATATTTTTGGTCAGCTTGGTCATCTCTTCTTTTTGTTGTTTAGACTGTATGCTTCTAATCGTTAGTGGTCTGATACTTGGAATCTTGCCTATTATAGGCATTTGCTTCTGTGCTGCTGTAGCCGGTGATTGTGCTTTTCCCGCATAGCTTATTTTGAACTGTGCTAGCGCTTCTTTTGCTTCGAACAGGCTAGAAAATTTTTTATGTATAACATTCTGTCCTGTTATAAACATGGCTGCTTGACTCCATTGGGAAAATATCCCTTGATTAGGACCTGTAAATATTACATAATGGTTCTTTGTTCTTTCTTTCTCATCAAAATGAGGTCTTTCTTTTTTCTTCATTTCTTTCTTTTTCTTTTGATGTTTCTGCATTTTCATTTTTCTTTTCTTCTTTGCCTTTTTCTTCAAATAGTATGGCTTTTATCTTGCTGATTTCTTTTTCTTTTTTCTTTATCTGCTCAAAGAGCTCTTCTACCTGCTTTTCCAGCATTTTTAGACTATCTTCTAAGACGGGTTTGAGTGCTTCCATTCTCGGGTTAATGTATCTGCTAAATAGTTTTCTTTTCCTGAAATATATACAGATATGTAATCAAATTGTTGTGCTTTCAAACTCCATCTTAAAAGTCTACCTTTGTTGTAAGATTCTTTTATTCGATATTTTGTAAAATCTTTTGTATACAAACTATCTGTTTGAAAAATAAATTTAACTGGTTGTAAATCAAGTTTAAATTTTTCCAAAGCATTTATAAAAGCTAATGTTTCTTTTTCATGTGTTGTATAATTGCGTTCTGCTTGCTTAAACGTTCCTGATACCCATTTGGATAACAGTAATTGCTTTCCATTGGTTTTTCCCAATACTAATTGCATAGAATCATTAGATTCACTATTTTCATCCAAACTATCTTTAGTCATCCTTCGTATAAAGGATTTAACTTCAGATGGTTTGTTGTTTGCGATAAACTTATTAAACTCTTCATATGCATCTGGAATTGCTTGAAGGACTGCTCCCCAAGTATCCTGACTTGCATCAGTGTTTAAAATAAGTAAATCACTAGGTTTTGGTAGGTAAAGCCGTGGTAATTGAGTACATAGTCTTTTTAAGGACTGTACTGCTCTAGTTGCATTGTCTGTCCATTTCCATGGTACTTTTTCTGAAATCATTTTTTGTAGTAACTCTCTTTCTTTTGCAAGACTTTTTATAAAACCTTTTTCTCCAATATATGTTAAACATCCAAGAAATTTTTGAATTTGATTTCTGTTTTGAAGCTGATCTGAAAACTGATGTATTTTTTCAAGTAAATGTTTTTGAGGTTCAATATAGCCTCCCTCGACTATTTTCATTCCCAAAAATTCTGTTTCTCTTTTGCAAATTTTTGCTTTTTCCTTACTTAAAATAATTCCTTTATTACCTAACTGTAATAAAACTTTTGCAAGTTCTTTTAAATGATCTTCTTTTGATCCTTGTGTAAAAACAATTATATCATCTATATAAGCAAGACTTATTGACTCTAATCCTTTAAGATTATTATCCATAAATCGCTGATATATACTAGGTGCTTGTTTAAGTCCAAATGGCATTACATTATATTCGTAGTGGTTTTGAGGTGGACAACTAAATGCTGTTAAGGGTTTAGTTTCTTCATGTAACCTTAATTGCCAATATCCTGATTTAGCATCTAATGTACTATACCAATTTGCCTTTTTAATTCGACTAAAAATATAATCTTGTCTTGGCAACTTATATGCATCTCCTTTAGTAGCTTTATTCATTTCTTTGTAATTTATAACCATTCTTCGTTTTCCTCTTTTTAATTCATTATGGTTTTCTACGTAAAATGCTGGTGCACTATGTGGGCTTTTACTAGGTTGTATAATACCATTTTCTAACATCTTAGTAGTTTCTTCTTGAAATTCTTTAACATCTCTTTCTGTATATGGTATTCTATTTGGCACGTTGACTTCTTTGCTAGGATCTATAAGTTCTATTTTTACTATCATGTTATTCGTGTTTTTATTTGGATCTAATGGATTTTGACTACATATGTTTTCTAAAAGTTGATTAACATGTTCTTCTAGTGTTATACTTATTACTTTATGAATTTGAAATGAAACTTTTCTTAATATCTCCCCCCTTATGAAAGAAGATGTATTATATATTTTTGTAGTAATTATTTTACTAGACTGTGTATCTAGTTGTGGACATCTAAGACTTATAGTATTTAGTCTTTGAATAAATGGACTGTATAACTTAAGAAAGTTATTTCCAATTATTAATGGTAATCCTGTATTCTGTTTATAAAGACTTGGTAAAGGAAACCGTTTTTCCTCTATTAACAATACTAAGTCTGTTGCTCTATAATCAATACTTATTGTTTTATTATTTGCAATTCTTACTATAATTGGTTTATCTAATTTCTTCCAATATTTACTAGGTAATATAGATTCTTTTGCTAAACATATTGTTGCTCCTGTATCTATATATGCTAGTAGAAATTTATTAAATAATTTAACTTTTATGAATGAACTGTTTTTACTCATCTTCTGATTCAGATGTTTCTGAATCACTATCTGTTTCTGATTCTAAATCATATATATCAAAGTCTAATAGTTCTCCTTCTTCGTATTCTTCTTCTATAGGTTCATAACCTAAAGAAAATATCATTTTTAATTTCTTTTCTTTTTCTGGCATATTTTTAGGACATTTATTTTCATAGTGCCCTATTTTTTGACATTTCCAACATCTACAATTCTTTTTACCTTTAGGACAATATTTAGGTTTTCCTAAGTATTTTCTTTGTTTTCTAAACTTTCCTTTATATTTTGTTTTCCACGGTTTTCTAAATGTCTTATATCTTCTTGGTCTATATCGTCTATTAAACTTATTGTATCTATAATATTTTTTCTTTTTGTATGGGTTATAACAACCAAATTCCTGCGGTACACTTTTTAATTGTTTGCAACATCTTGAATCGATTTTTGTCATTTCATGGTGTTCTAATTTTCTTATACAAAGTTCATCTCTATATTCTTTTGCATATTTTTCTAAAATTCCTAGAGTTTTTTCTTCTTTTGTTTCACTAATTTTCTTCTGTATGTATTTATTCATTTCATTTTTAAGCTTACTTTCAACTATTTCTATTAGTCCTGATCGATCTTAAATTTTATAGAAATTCTCTCTTACTTGACAGAAAAAATTTTCTATGTAGCATATATTACATAGCTTCATATTTGTTAAAAATCTAACAACCTTATCTTTTTGTGTTTCTTTTGATTCTTGTCCTGTAATTCCAAAAAATTCTTTCAATAAATCTTTTGCTAATTTTTTTAAGGCTGATATTTTATATTCTGCTCCTGTTTCTGAACCACTGGCTTCAAGATTTAATAAAATTTGAGTATTTTCTAGATAATCAAATAATACTCCAGATGTTTTATATCTTATATAATTAGCAAAGTCGATTAATGTCATTCCATTTATCATTGAGTCATTAGTTTGAACTAATAATTTTAATTGATTAGTCCAAGTAACTATTAAATCTTCTGCATTAGTTGCACAATCTATATTTAATATTCCATTAGATAAATTTCTTTCTTTTTCTAAATATGCTGGTGGAATATTTTTTCTTTATTCTCTCTTGATGATAACTATAATCATTTCTATATATAAAATCTCTAAAACTACTTTCTACATAATTATTATGTGAAGTAGATGCTTCATTATTATTTGTTCTAGGTCGTTTTGGTGATAGTGGCGGTGTTGCATAAGGTTTCTGATCAGTCATATTAAATGTTGGCTCATCTTTCACTATCTATTCCATAAATTATTCCTTGTTTATCCTCATCATCTATTTTTGCCATTCTAGTTTCTTCAATATTGCATTTTTCTAATAACTGAGTTAACCTATCTATATCATCCATTAGAACTTGTTGGTGGTTCTATCTGAATAGGCTTAAATACTTTTTTCCGTGTTTTTTTCTTTTTGTACTAAATCTTGTAATTCTCTTATTATTTCTTTTATTCCGTCTAATTTTTCAAATGTTTCTAATTGGTTCTTTTTTACTATTTCTATAAGTGCTTCTATTTGTTCCGAGACTTTTGGTGGATTACTCATAGTACCATATTTTTTCTAATAATTATTTTATTAGGTTTGTCAGTATTTTCATTAACTATTTTTATTTTTATTAATTATTTATATTTTACTAATGAACCTTTATTTTAATTTTGTCCATAGCAATATTGAGTGTGTGAGTGACAAATGTATTGCCACATGTCATTCCTTAATTTGTTAATACAAGAAATGGGCGCCACCCGCGTGGGTGGCATGAACTAATTCGTTGGGTAGATGAGTTTGTGTTTGGAAATTAATTAGGTGTGTGGGACCCACTGCTTGGTTGGTAATATTACTACATTGCCCTTAGTGTGTTTAAAATCTAGTACTTTTTTTTAGTTGTTGGATTATCGAATGACTGAGATTTATTCTTATTTCTTTCGTTGATCACCATTCTCATGTGAGCGTGACCCTATATATATATATATATATATATATATTAGGTAAAAGTCAATTATCTACTGTTGACTCATGTGATTATATATTTTTCTATTATTTAATGAAATTATCTAATCAATAAGATATGAATGCTTATAAATGTCATCCATTTTTATTTATCGATCCTATTTTTTATTTTTATTTTTCATATGAAAATACCAGGAATAGTCTAAAAGTCAATTGCATATTGTTGACTCCAGGGATTATATTATTTAACCAATTCTTATAAATATGTAATCAATTTTTATTTTTTATTCCTTTTTTTTTAATATCAAAATACCATGTAGGTCATTTACTCGATTTTTTAATTATGAGTGCATGCTCGGCCGATCAAGTGTTGTTTAATAGGTTGCTTAAATTTGAAGGAATACGCTACTTCTGATGACACAGTGGATGTCTGGATGACCAAAAATAATGTATTTTTTTTTATATTAAAGTGATCTGATATGTAAAATAATATAACCGTGACACATGTTATTATGTCAAACTTTATGTTATTTAACATAATCCAAATTTGTATCATTAGGTTGATTAAATTTGTGATTTTATACAGTTCAACCCAAATTTTTATAGTCGACCTAGACTTGTACACCAATATGCAAGTCCACGAGAATATAACATAATATATCATAACTTCATTTTCAAGTTTATCTTTTATTTTTCCTTTTGAACAGTTCAGTTCATTTTCTTATATGTTTCAAAGCATAGGAGGATATAACGAATCTTGTATGTTGGGTGAAATTTGAGGATATATATTTGGTTCACAACCTAAGAAAACTAGTGCTATTTTGTAGTGACTTACTGCCCTATGTTATTTTTCAACAAATCAGTGCTATTTTGAATCAACCAGATAAAGATATTTCTGTATTTTACTATGAAAAAAATGTTTTTTCCAAGAAAAGGATATAACATATCCTTGAGGAATGCAAATTCCATCAAATAAAGAGATTTATGTACAAGCACAAAGAAAAACTCCCTCAAGGAGGAAGAACAAGCATCTCTCCCAGTTCTAAATACGCAGCAGCAAATTCTTCATCGTTTATACCCAACATATTTTTCAATGTAAATTCCACATTCTTACCTTTCAGAACCCAATACCTGTGATATAGCCATATAAGGATCAACCTGGTCTAAAAGGCTTCCTACTCGACCGGTGAGCCATTTGAACGACTTTGCATATCAAGGTGACTCGTCGACATGCTCAAGTCGACTTCTCTGAAGTCGACTCTACCAAAAACAGTCAACAAGATGCAGAAAGCGGCCTAGTCGACTCCATTAAGTCGACTTCTCACAATCGACTTCTACTAGTCGACCTCATAACTAGAAGGACATCAAGGTTGCAATCCAATCATCCAGATACTCTAAGTCGACTTCCACTAGTCGACTTCCGCATGGCGACTCTCTAAGTGACGACCACCGCAGGGAGTTAAACCAGGTGTAGCCTCCGAAACCGCATATATTCTTAAGTCGACCTCCTAGTGCTCGAGGTCGACTCTGGGCATCTCGAGGATCAAAGTGGTGAAGACGATTCACCACACTTGCAACATATCCAAAGCTCCACATACTATCAAAGATAAGAAGGAATCTTACGATGACTCAGCAACAAAGGGGAGACGAATCGACAGGGGTATTTTAGACCTTCTAGGTCCACCGACTTGGGCATTTTGGACACTTCACGTAAGTATTCGCTCCTATATAAAGGAGATGAGGTAACCCTAAACCCTAACTCTCATTCACTCCCACTCTCCCCCATAGCTGTTGCGCAGCCCCTCTTCATCACTCTCATACTGACTTGAGCGTCGGAGGCTCTACGCCGGAAACACCTCCGGCGTTGAGTTTTTGCAGGTATTCTTGCGGTCTAGCAACGGTTTAAAGACGGTTCAAGCAGATCTGAGCTCACAACCACCGGTTTACTCCAGATCCAGAAGTAGACCCATCAACCTGGGCCTTATCTTCTTCTCCATTGAGTAGCTGAAATATCTCGGGTAAGCAACCACATCACTCAGAGGCCTTTGCATGTTGTTCACTAGGAACTCCAACTTTGGCTTCAAATTTTCTTCTACGCTATACCCGAGTGTCGGTGAGAATCTGTGTAACATGGACACTATATCGCTTTCTGAAAATCCGACTTCCATCAGGTACCTTACTCTGTCCAAAACACAAAAAATATACAAAAGGTTTTTAGTCATCTTCAGCGATAAACTAGACTAATTTTAATAACTATCCTTTTTACAGAAAATAAGTGATATTTAAAATTACACCATATGCTGTACCTAGGATATAATGCCCTGTCGACGTCACAAACAAATAGTTCTGGGTATTTCCTGATAACTCTCGGGAGATGGGTTTCAGAAATCCCGACACTAGAAAGAAACTCCAACTTCTTCTTGAGAGTTTCGTCTATGCTTGCTGCAAAAATTTCAGGACAACGAGCAAGCGTCTTAGAAATAGCTTTCTCATCCAATCCTAAATCGTTAAAGAAGGATACCACCTGAATGCATAAAACGAATGAATTTGATTCACTCGATGCATACACATTGTTGTATGCATACTGAAAGACTATTCATTTATGCCATATATGGTTAGAGACAATCAACATTATTTAATAACTGACTACCAAAGTTGATCATTATTGCAGTTTTCTCAGTACTAGTCACTTTTTAAGCAGCTTTGCTAACAGTAAGTCGATAAGAGTGGCTGGATGAAGACATAAATTAACACGAAAACAGTCACACCAAATAACGGTTTAGGCGTAACTTCCCCAAAGATACAACGGCAAACGTCTCTAAATCTGTAGCACACCAGATTTAAGAGCTCCGACGAACTGGAATGGAGTCGATAATTGAGCACTTAAAATAGAAAAAAAAATATCACTCTTTTGTTATTTTGATAACAAATAAATATTTCTATATTTTTCTCTCTGATATTTTTGTCCCTCCAATATTATTTAGGAATAATTTTTCCATTCTTTTTCTTCTCCTTTCTTCCCTTTCTTTTCTTTCTTTCTCTGCCGTGTTTCTTCTCTCCTTTTCTGTGTGTTTCATCAAATGGTCTGCTTCCAATTTATAGAGATGAAAAAGAACAACTAATAGGTTGTTGGCTTAATTAAATCCGAGTAGATAGAGAGGTTAGCATATTTGTTGAGAGATTAATTAATTTGGTTGTTAGGAGTACGAGATAGTTGACCGAATCTTTAATTAACACTCACATATAATTAACACTTTAGTAAAAGAAAAAAATCGATCGTATATATGCAAAACAAATTCGAAATTATCATGGTTGTGTAAATTAAATTAGCCGGTTATTTCTCAAGTTTAATTCATTCCACATTGGTCTAAAAATAGTTTTTAGAAAGTGGGAGGCCCACCTTATTAATCAAACCTAACGCCCTTAACCCTATCACACAATATATATACAGAGACAAAGTTACGAGGAAATAACTGATACCGATAGAAGTGTAGAGAAAGAAAAAAGAGAAAATTACCCCCTGTACCACCTCATTTCTTTTTATTTACCAATAACGAGTTTAAAATTTTCAATCCACTTAAATGTTAGTGGCTCATATTGACGAGAATGTAGACCTTCTAATTCCAGAATATGCTCTTTGAAACCCTCATTAATTCTCTCCACACAAAAACCTAATCCTCCTCGTCCAGAAGGTCTGCATCTCGCCGCCAATGGAGGTTCACCCCCGCTTCGAGATCTTCTCCCCTTCGACTCCCTCCTCCCGTCGCCTGCACCGTCCACTGCCGCCGAATTTACAGTCTGAGATGCGTGAATTTACAATCTTAGATGTGTCCGTGGCGACCGAATTTGCCGTCGGCGTGGTGGTCGTGGGGTTGTTCCGGGTTTGGGAATTGATAGAAGAATGGTTGGTCTGGGTTGAGTGTGTCGGCGCGGAAGAAGGAGGTGGGATTGAGGTGTAAGGGAATAAGGGCTGCTTAGATTTTTCTGCTTTGTGCTTCATCTGTGGATGTGAAGAATTTGGATTAGCCAAGGAATGATAAAACTGAGAGAATGGTAATAAGATTAGCTCTCATTATTTTGTTTTATGTGGTGAGCTCGCTTATTGCTCTCTTTCCTTTCACCTTATTCAGCTCTGGTGAATTTTTTCCTCTGTCCTAAATTTCAATTTTCATCGAAGGCTTGGTGAAAAATCCTAAGTATATTATCTATTTTAAATTCCTTTTTTGTTGTGCAGGTTTGATTTTAGATTTATGAGTTGCTGGATTTAAGATCTGAGTTACTCCGGCAAAATTCCAACGTTACCTTCACATTCGGCGGCGGATGGAAAACGTGACCGCTGCAAATTGTGAGGAATTGGTAGAGACTTGAGAGCTGACTGGCTTGAATAGTTTGTAGATAAGTTCTTTGAAAGCAGCTTTTTCATATTTAATTTGATGTTTATTTGAGTTGATTTTAGTTTTTTGTTTTATCTATGGTTTTTATTTACTTTATTTTTTGCTTTTAATTTTTTTGTCTATTAAATTTTTTAGGATTTATTAAAAAAATAAATAATATACTTAAGATATACTTAAGATTAACTAGTTTTTTATGATTTGTTTAAAAAAATAGATAATATACTTAAGATATACTTAAAATTAATCAATTTTTTATGATTTAGTAAAACAAAAATAGATAATATACTTATGATATACTTTAGATTAACCAATTTTTTATGATTTAGTAAAGAAAATAGATAATATACTTATGATATACTTAAGATATACTTATGATTAACCAGTTTGTTTATGATTTAGTAAAAAAATAAAAAATATACTTATGATAAACCATAAATTCAAATTAAATTTTAATAGCGATAATGTAATAAGTTTAAGGTAAAGAAAATGATCTAAATGAATTTATAAAAGATAACGGTATTGTTTTCAAATAAAAAGGCTTTTGTATAAATAGCTGGAATTATTTCCAGGCTTCGTAATAAAAAGGCTCTGGGTTGCATAGGTGGAATTATTTTACAGTGTGCGTGTATTGGGAGCAGTTTGTTAAACAGAAAATATGTGCTTCCTTTCGCCAAGAAAAATCGAAAGCCCTAGAAATTCATTTTCATCCTTGAGCGATGCAGATCGATTCTCCACAGCCAGTGGAGCTCAAACTTAAAGGCCCAATGGATCGTAGGCCACTCAATCATACGCAACCCTACACTCAAATCTATATATAAAGCCACTCAATCATACGCAACCCAACCCTAGAGTTCGATTGCCGCCGGCGGCTGCCATAGCCACGATTCTATGGAAGCCTTCAACCGTGAAAGAAGCGATAAATAGAAGCAGGTCGCCCAGGATTACCTCCAACAAGTCGAAAAGAATCAGGTACGCTGCTTAGGTTAATCGATCGATCTGCTAGAGCCTGGAATTTTTAGGGTACTCAACTACGAGATAAAAAAAGTAGGATATTGTTTATTACGATCCTTGTTCGTTCTGGACGATTTTTCTCTCTGTTTTTCGATTTGATGTGAAGTATCGAAAAAATAGTCACCCCTGAATGTTTGGATATTGGTGTGTGCAGATTGCGGAGTTCCCTTGGCCACCTGAACCTACTGACTGCAGATCATACTAATTTATCAGCCAGTGCCTGAAAGATGTCAAATTACAAGAGGATAGAGTCAGCAAAGAAATTTCTGAACAAGTCAAGAGCAGCTGGGTAGGTTAAATTTGACCCCCTTTAATTTATTGTCGATATTTATATTTCAGCACTTTGATAATGGTTATAAATAAGATGATTTCTAATTGAGTAACTGTAATTGTGGCTCACTTAGGTTGTTAGGCATCATTGACAATTTTTTTAACATTTTTTCTTCCTTTATTATTATTGTTCGATCTAATACTGTGATAGAGTTTCCATTGTGATTATTGTGGCTCTAACAACTGGAAATGTGTTGAAATACCTTGCTAGGGTTATGATGTTGATTGTCCTCCTCATTGGTTGCCAGCTTCTAATTCCAGACCAATAGACGTTCACATGATGTTGTTGGAAAGTCAGTACTATAAAAATATTCTGATTCTGTAATAAGCGAAATCAATAATGAGGCCGGGGGCAAGGTAAGTATTTGTGTATCTTGTTGATTTGTTTTGAACTTTAAGGCGAATAATCAACTATTCAATTCAAATTCATGAAAATATTTGATTATTTGCATTCATATTCTATTTAAAGAATTTAACTTATCATTCGTATTTGATTCGATTAAGATAATCGAATATATTTAATTTGAAAGTCGTTTTCGGATATTATTTATAAATACATAAATATATTAAATACAAAAATATATTGTGAAATTAATACATTTTATTTTGTATATAATAAATATTTTATACTCTCTCTCTATACATATTAAACATTTTATATTCATAATAATAAATTGAATATTCAATAATTTTGAATTTGTGACTGCAAATTTTGTATACTAAAAACTATTAGTCAAATTAGAATTTAGATTTTTACGAATACAAATCACGTATCTCATCAAAGCTTTTTTGGCATCAAAGCTGTTTTCTTATGACTCTTACTAAAAAGTACTATAAAGGGATGTGGAGGTGCAGCTTGACAATCAGAAAACTGTTCGAGCAATGGGGTCCATGTCACCAGTTGAGGAACCAAATCTTGTGTGGAGTGCAAGCTTATTTCATGATGCCATCGTTTGCAATGGTGTCCATGCCATCTTTGGCAATTTATTTTCTTCCACTAGTTTCCAGACTAAATGTGCAGTTGGCTCTATCGATTGTCTTACAGATTCTGCAATACAAAGGATCTTANCATACTCTCCACTAAAAAAAAAAAAAAAAAAAACACAAATACAAACAAATTGATGTGAGTAATATGAAAAAGATTGGGAAAAATGTGGAAAAAATGAAAGAGTAGGATAATAACTAGCACGCAAATAACTATACCACTAGCTTGTCCCAAATAAGTTCCCTATGGCCAATACATGTCCATAATGATACCGGACGATATTTTTGCATATCCCTTATAACCCCTATCAGAATCACATGAGTTTTGAATGAGGAAATAAAACTATTCGTCCTCTTTTGTCATATTCTATTATCATCACTGCATGATAAGTCTTTTGGGGCTTCTGTTTTCCTGAGTTAAACAACTTAATCTCTTCATATTCTTTCTCACTCAGCTCATATATCGCTTTTACATTCTTCTTATAAGCTTCGGTAAAAAAAATATGTGAGCTAGCTCATATATCGCTTTTACATTCTTCTTATAAGCTTCGATAAAAAAATGTGAGCTAGATGGTGTAATGATGTTTGGCACAATCGGCCTCTTTGTCAAGGCACTAATAATTTTTCTTGCGATCTTTCTCCAAGATTTTTTCCTCGATCGTGATCGTAATCGCGGTGGGTGTTGAAGAGCTTTCCCCTGGTTTTCTCTTCTTACCCCACGGTAGTGGCAAGCCATATTTATAGACACTTTGAAACGCAACACATAATGTTGGGTTGCTTTCCATCGCACGACAAATTTTAACGATCCGATCTCGGGATCTTTACCAAAAATTTGCATATCCGCATATAGGCAAGAAGTGATACAATCCGAAGTGCATTCCCGACGTGAGAGAACAATTCGAAATACTACCTTCACGCTTTTGTTCTCTCGGGAATGCACTTCGGATTGTATCACTTCTACTATGTATGCGGATATGCAAATTTCTGGTAAAAATTTCTGAGATTGGATCGTTAAAGTTTGTCGTCTGGAAAGCAATCCATGTGTTGCGTTTCAAAGTGTGTATAATTATGGCTTGCTACTGTCCCGGGGCAAGAAGAGAAAATTAGGGGAAAACTCTTCAACTTCAACATCCTATCAGAGGACTTCGATTTTTTGGAATTCTTGGAGGAAGATGACGCGGGGAAAACCTTTGAGGAAGATCGCAAGAAGATTATTAGTGCCTTGACAAGAGGCCGATTGTGGCAAACATCGTTACACTATCCAGCTCACATTTTTTTACCGAAACTTATAAGAATGATGTAAAGCGATATATGAGTCGAGTGATGAAGAGATGAAGTTGTGTAAGTCACGAGAAGCCCCCAGAAGACTTTTATCATGCTATGATGATAATAGGATGTGGCAAAGAGGGCCAACAGTTTTATTTCTTCATTCAAACTCATGGGATTCTGATTGTGGTTATAAGGTGTATGCAAAGATATCGTCCTAGTATAATTATGGACGTGTATTGGCTAGAGGGAATGGGACAAGCTAGTGGTATAGTTATTTGTGTTCTAGTTGTTATCCTACTCTTTCATTTTTCCTAATTCTTTTTTATGGTATTCACATCAACTAGTACGTAACCCGTGCGATGCACGGGATGTAAAATTTGGAAGAATAATATAATCTCACGTGCATTAGGATCGAAATTGAAATCATTAAAATACATAAGAACATTGTTTAATCATAAAAAGTTCGGTAACAATCATATATTATTAAAAACCTCCTTGTACACAACATTATGAGTTTGATTATTTGGTAACTCCTCATTATCACAAACCAATACTTTCAAAAGAGACAAATCCTAAAAATCAAACTAATATTTTTAGTGAACAAATTAATATTTTAGGATTGGTGAACAAACTAATATTTTAGGATTTCTAGGATTTGTCTCTTTTTTGTGAACAAACTAATATTTTAGGATGGGTTATTTGAATTAGGCTACCTGTTTTTTGTGTTCTTTTCATTCATTTTCATTCAAACAATCCGATGACTTGTATAATGAAATCCGAATCTTAAGCCGAAATATTAAAAAAATGAGTTTTTAAAAATTGAAAAGTCAAGGCAATCAGTTCAGATTAATTAAAGGTCAAAGACTATCTGCTCCTTGAAATAAAGACGTGTGCTATCATTAACCAAATATCCGGTTATTGATATAGAGTGGTTACCAAAAAATAGAACGCGATAAGGACGCTTCATGAAAATATCAATGGGATGAGGTCATAACAGATCGCTATACATTTTAACGATAAAAGCTCAGATGGAATGATTTATGATAATTATGTCGTAATTAATGAATTAATTAGATTTGTGGAAATGACATAATTAATGAGAAGTGTGAAAAGGACATAATTAATGAGAAGTGTGAAAAGGACAAAAAGTTTTGGAAAATATTTAATGCAAATCCGACATTGACCATAATTTGACCTATTATTTTGGATAAATGTTAATTCTTATTATAGAAGCATTACATGGGAATTTTCATGATGAATGGATAATTGATACACGTGTAGGTAAGCATATATACAAAGAGGAAAAACATATGAGGAACATAAAGATACTTGAGGTACTTTTGGTTCTTTTAATTTTTTCATTATTTTGTATTTTTAGGTTTTTAATTTTTTTCTATTTTTCTTATGTATTGTTCTGAACGGTTTTCAATTTCAGGATTTAGTTTGTGATAGCTGCTTGTTAGAAAATGCAACACGTTCTTATAATGATTCTACAAATTCGTGTAGAAGATGGGCAAGAATTTTAAGTTTGTGAGAGGCTCAACAAAGTTGTTCAGAACAAGCTTTATATCATCTGCTCCTGCTTGATGCCAGCATCTGGTGTGAGAAATGTATCACTCGCATGGAAAAAAGTTTCGTTTATTGGTTACATTTCACAAGTTGAAGTAAATTCTGGCTGTTCGTATAGTCTCATGTTGTCCGTGGTATGTAAATTGACGGAATTATTATGAGAATCATTAGTACATACGAAATTTTGATTGTTTTTTAGAAATCGGCTTAATGATTGGTTTTCGATGTAGTCAGGTTGCTGTTCTGAGGGATTATGCCTTTCTTGTTAGTTCCCTAATACAAAAAAATATTGAAATTTTTCTGGTTAATCTAGAACATAAAGTTCAAATCCTTGTGTTGATTGTTTTTATGTTGCTTGATAGAATAAGTTTACATTTTTGTGAAAGAAAGTATGACTGGTTGATTCGCCTAAAGGTTATATTGCATCACACAAGAATTTGTGACTTCAATTGGTTATCTTATAGCTTAGTCAACGAACGTGCCAAAGATGAGATAATATGAGAACTTCATTTCTAATTTATAGATTTTTCTAATTTATAGATTCTCTGATGCTACATAAAATTTCAATGCGTTCGGCAGTAGAAAAATCTTGTGATTAAATTCAATAACATAATGGATTATGTAATTGCTTGAAGCCTGAAAAACTATAGCATTACACTTACGACTTCCAAAATGCTTGCAATTGTATCCACCAATTAGCTTTGATAAAGAGGGATTCTCTAATTCGATATTCTTTTACATAATCCACAATGTAATTTGAAACCTCCTAAAAAAATTATTTCCTACATAAGAAATTAAATTATCTTAACGTTAACTAAAATTTGTCTTATTTATTTATTGAGTGTAGTCATTGGACCGGTCAAACCGGAATTGACCCGTAAATTGACTCGGGTGAGTCAACCTGATTTGACCCGATCAATTTATATATATATATATATATATATATATATAAATATTGTTTTAAAAATTAGTTTTAATTTTAAAAAATATATGTATGTATATCTATATTGTAAATATTTATGATGACACAACGATACAATATTATTAAAATTTTATTGCACCCCAAGCTTCTGTCAGCATAGAAGGAAGGCTCCCGTTGAGAAAGCCAGTCAAGTCGGGAATTATGGCATAGGAAAAGGAAAAGCATCTCCCGGGGGTCCAGCTTATATTTGGAGTTAATCAATCCTGCCGGGGGAAGACGGAAGAGATGTAATTTAAAATAATTAAACTATTTATCCGGTTTCCTAAATTGACCCGATCAACCAACATTTGAACTTTAACTCGAGGCTAACCTAGTTCGATTACCGGTCCGTTTCAAAACATTGATCTGAACTTTAACTCGAGGCTATAACCTAGTTCGATTACCGGTCCGTTTCAAACATTGATCATCCCGACAGTTGGCTAATTGATCTTATTAGATCATGAAGGTAGTTCTTTAGGTTTCACTTAAGTAATATATAACATTTTAAGTCATGTAATTTAAAATTTTGCTGCAATTTCAATTTTTTAGCCGTTAAAATTCTTAATTTATATATTTGGGATAAATTTTGATTTGCAATTTAAGTTTTGTAATTTAAATTTTGTTTCAATTTATATACTTTTCATTATCAAAATTATTTTTAAATTATAGTATTTAATATGGCTCTCTAGTGGAACCCAAATTACTACATTAATAATTTAATATGACTATAATTGCAATTTAGCCCATATAGTATAACTGCCTTGCACTTTACTCTATAATACCTTATTTATTTATTGACATTCTCCAATTTTCAAAATAAGAGGGAAAAAAGAAAGAGAACTTGAAAACCCGACCGAAATGGATAATGGGTTTTTGTGGGAGACCTCTTTCTAATTCCTTAAACCCTTTGAAATTCTCAGCGTCAATAAAAATGCCCCAAAGCACAAACCTTCGCTTCCTCCTCTCCTCAGCCAACCACCGCTATCGCCGCACTTTCTCCGCCACGCCGCTTTTCTGCCTCCAAAATCTCTCCTCTTCAAACTATTTCCCGCTATTGCCCAAAACCCACAAACCCCATTACAGTTTTCCCACTTATTCGTCATACTCCAAGAAGCCGTACTATACTGACAGCAGAAGCAACAAAAATTCCCGCCCTGTTAGTAGAAATCCAAGCCCATTACCCAAGATCGTGAACGAAAAGGTAAATTTTATGGAAGAAAAGGATAAAAGTGGTAAAGGTGAGAGTGGAAATTTTGGATTTAATCGAAAAAGGGCAGAGGGTAGAGATTGGAGTGAGAGGCCCAAAAAGAATTTGCATTTGAAAGTTCGAAAGTTGAATCCCGCTAACACCATTTCTTATGTTCAGGTAAGGGAAAGAAGTGCTTATATTTTGTTTTATTTATTTTTATGTTTGTTGTTCTGTATGTGCTGTTGCTTATTGATTATGTAGTATCATGTTAAACGAGGGTTTTAATGTTAATTATTATTTGATTTTCTTATCCTTCCTGGTCCCTTGTTAGTTGAGTATTTTGAGATAATTGCTGTGCAAGAATGTATGGGGTTTAAATTGGGAGAAAATTAAGATGGTGAAGAAATTTCAGAATGGGATAATAAGAAAGAAAACAAACAAAGAAAAGTTGTGTCTGCTGCTAGAGATAATACATAGAGCATTTGAGAAGGTTGTACAAATTGGTTAAAAGTATGCTAAGTATGGTTAAAAGTATGTACAAATTGTTGCTGACTTGGGCAAGCACAAAAAGCGGTTGGAGATTTATTTGCACTATTCTGAGTATTTGACTATTTATGCGAGAAACCTCTTTACTCAATTTGCATTCTGACACTTAAAAAGGTTGGCAAGAAGTTCTTGAAAAAAAAATTGTGGTTCAGGCGTTGGTTCTAAGATGTTCTAACATAAAACACTCATTGCCCTTATATATGGATTTTTTTTCCTTCTAATGCTTAAAGTTGTATATGTATGCTTAACTTGCAGATACTTGGTACTGGTATGGATACACAGGACACATCACCATCAGTACTGCTATTTTTTGACAAGCAACGAATTATATTTAATGCTGGAGAAGTGAGTTGTACTTGCTCTTTATTCAATTTTTTTGCAGGCTACTTTTCATGAGTAGTATTTAAGTCAGTGGTTAAAGAAACTTTAATGATTTCATAGTTGTTCGGTTTGAACCTAAAAGAACCAAATATTTGGAGCTGTGGTCATATGAAGTTCGTGGAGAATTTATGTTCCAAAGATGGTTTATGGATTTGGATATTTTTACTATAAAATTTGACTTATTTAATAGTGTGAAACCCTTTTCTTCAGGGACTTCAGCGTTTCTGCAATGAGCATAAAATTAAACTGTCAAAGGTACCTTGCATAAACAGCCATGTGCTATGGTTTTTACTATTATTTATTATACGGCTAGATTTTCCTACTCACGCACTGTACAATTTCTTCAGATTGATCACATATTTCTCTCACGTGTATGTTCAGAAACTGCTGGTGGACTTCCAGGTATCCTGTCATTTCCTCTCGTAAATTTATTGTTTAATTGGGGTTTTACAGAAATATCCAATTTTCTCCCTAAAACATATTTTATTGCTGCAGGCCTCTTATTGACTCTGGCAGGCATGGGGGATGAAGGAATTGGAATGACTGTAAGTGTTCAATTTCAATTTACTTATTTATTCAACTTATAACTATTTTTGTTGTTCTTGCTATAGGAAAAAAAAAGACTTAATATAACTTTTAGCTTTATTTATTTATTTATTTTGTCTGTGTAGGTCAATGTGTGGGGTCCCTCCGATTTGAAGTATCTAGTGAATGCAATGAGATCATTCATCCCAAATGCTGCTATGGTTCATACACGAAGCTTTGGCCATACGCCCGATTCTAATGGATCTCCTAGAGGCATTTCAAGGAAGTTTGATGACCCTTTTGTTCTTATTGATGATGAAGTTGTTAAAATATCAGCTGTTATCTTAAAACCAAGTTATGTTGATTTTCTTGAGCCGACAAAAGAAAAATCCACTGAGTCTGGTTCTCCTCAAGCTTTTGATAATGAGACTAAGCCTGGCGATCTTTCTGTTGTTTATATTTGTGAATTGCCGGAAATAAAGGGAAAATTTGACCCGCAAAAAGCTGCTTCTTTTGGACTGAGGGCAGGCCCGAAGTTTCGTGAGCTGCAACTTGGAAATTCGGTTAAGTCTGATCGTAAGGATGTCATGGTAAGTTAGTTGTTGATCGGTCAAGGGCTTCTTTGGTGTTATTTTCAATATAATCTTTTTGGTTTTACTACAGTTAGGCAAAAGATAAAGTTATATATTTGTTTTTACTGGGTTTTCACTAGAAACTTATATCTGTAATCTTGAACTTATAAAGATAAATATACATCAGTACATATTAATTAATATGTAATTGGGGCTGAATAGTGAATACGAATATAGTTATCCTCTTATAAGGCAATCAAACATCAGTTTTTTTAATTTGTTTTGTTAATTTATTAAAAATGTATGGCCTTTTTTTAATTACTCCAGAAATATAGTTACCTCCTTATACAAAAGGCAATATAACCTCTTTAAACTCTTTAAAATTTTTTCGAACTGAAAAATAGATCATAAAAGGAAAACCACAATGAACCCTGAACTTTCTTTGCTTATTTCACTTGCACTTGTGAATGCTTTCAGGTGCACCCAAGTGACGTAATGGGCCCTTCTGTTCCTGGGCCCATTGTTCTTCTGGTTGACTGCCCGACACTTTTGCATTTTAAGGAGTTGTCATCTCTA
The DNA here is from genome assembly GCA_008636005.1 of Striga asiatica. Classification (NCBI taxonomy): domain Eukaryota; kingdom Viridiplantae; phylum Streptophyta; class Magnoliopsida; order Lamiales; family Orobanchaceae; genus Striga; species Striga asiatica. Next base: position 1,747,800 of record BKCP01010403.1, read on the forward strand.
CAGTGTCTCGAGCCTTATTTTATAGATACAGGTTATGATGTACCAGAAGGTTCCAAACTCGTGAACTGTGTAATTCATTTAACTCCAGCATGCATTACACAGACAGATGATTATCAAAAGTGGATGTTGAAATTTGGTGCGGCTCAGCATATTATGGCGGGGCATGAAATGTTGGTTTTTTCTTTCTTTCTTTTCTTTTCATTCCTTTCTTTTATTATTTTATTGTTTTAATTTATTTTTCTTATTACTTTCCCAGGAAGAATATTGAGGTGCCAATTCTAAAGGCGAGTGCTAGAATTGCAACACGTCTTAACTATCTGTGTCCTCAATTTTTCCCTTCGCCTGGTATTTGGTCTCTTCAGAACTCGGCATGCCCGCTATCAGACTCTCATAAGGTGTTTCTCTAATTTTTTTAGTTGTTTTAGGTTTATTTTCTTTATTTTGAGCAATTTTTTTTTTCTCATTATATCTTTTTGATTATCTTGGTTATGTTGTGTCCTTTCAGAATCTCATGTCAAGACCCAATCAACTGATCCATGCAGAGAATCTTCTTAAGGTATGAGGCTATGAGAGGTCCACTCAGATGAATAAATTGCAAGAATATGCTTATTGTGGATGTTATTACAGAAAAACAAAGGGGTACTTGTAATTTTCAAAATCTAAACTGGATTTTAACTTTATTATTTTAAAACCTTTTGTAACTTTCCCTCTTATTTTAATTAACATCTGATAAATACATGGTGTTATCGTCCCCAGTGAGGAGTTTGGCTAGAAACTAACACCACAAAATCACTACAGAAATAATCTAAATATAAAAATCATTCACTACTAGAAAACTTTTCCCAGATTCGAGTAATTCAAATAAATGTATGTTTCTATTGAACAGTTCCATCTTCGTCCCTATTCGATTCTCGGGCTCGACCGATCATGCATACCAAGCCCATCAGCTACCTCATCAATCATCAATGAGTTACTAACAGAAATTCCAGAGGTTAAAGAAGCTTCCAAACAAGTAAGCCACATCTGGTCAAACAAGAAAGATTTTCATAGTAATGACAATTCATTAACCGAGGAGCCATGGATGGATGAAAGCTCACTCCCGAGCTGTCTCGAAAATATATCTCGCGAAGAAGTCGAGATTGTTCTTCTCGGCACTGGATCTTCTCAGCCCTCAAAGTACCGTAATGTGAGTTCGATTTTCATCAATTTGTTCTCCAGAGGAAGTTTGCTTTTGGATTGCGGTGAAGGAACACTGGGTCAGCTTAAAAGAAGGTAAAACCTTTATCTAATTCTTTTTTTTTTTTCTTTTGAAACAATTATTTCTGGCTCTTAAATATANTAATATGTAACACTTAAAGTTTTGAGGACAATCTTTTCTTTAAAGCTATTAAACGAAATTTCGAGGGTATACTTAATAAAACTACCCTCCTCCTTCAATTTTATTTTATTTACCATACTACCCCTACAGATTTGGCGTCCAAGGTGCGGATGAAGCCATAAAAAACTTGAAATGCATATGGATCTCGCACATCCACGCTGATCACCACACAGGCCTCGCGAGAATCCTCGCCCTAAGGCGTGACCTTTTGAAAGAATCTCCACACGAACCAATCATTGTCGTGGGCCCCAAGAAGCTCAAGTTGTTTCTCGATGCCTATCAGAGGCTCGAGGACCTCGACATGCGTTTTCTCGATTGTTGGCACACCACAAAAGCCTCCCTCGAGTCCTTGGACTCTACCGAGCCCGCTGGGCTGAACTCGGGCCCGAATTTGTTCGGAAGAGGGAGCCGCATGGAGAGCTATTTGAAGATGCCGGGCAGCCCGACTCAGATTCCGGACGCTAAGTTTTTGAGAAATGTGCTTTTGGAGGCTGGTTTGGAAGGGTTGATTAGTTTTCCGGTTGTTCATTGCCCACAGGCGTTTGGAGTTGTGTTGCAAGGGGTAGATAGGGTCAATGGGGATGGAAAAACGATACCCGGTTGGAAGATTGTGTACTCGGGGGACACAAGGCCATGCCCGGAGCTTGTCGAGGCTTCTCGTGGGGCGACTGTTCTCATTCATGAGGCAAGTTGTGGGATTTTTTTTCTTTTTTTTTTTTTCAAATTGAATTATTTTTTTCAACATCGTTATGTTTGGTAAACCTAGCTGATAAGATAGTCTATAGCTTTTACGTGAATTTTGAGCTTATAGCTGATAGCTTATGACTTATGGCTGAAAAACTAGCTTATATGATAAAAGTGTTTGGTACAATTAGTGGATAAGCTAAGCTGAAATGAAAATTTCAATAGGATTATTTGAATAGCTACCGAATGAAGCTTGTGAGATAAGTTGTCGTACCAAAAAGCTTATAACATAATCAAATAAGCTATAAACTACTTACCAAACACAACCTTAAACTGATTGTTCTTTTTTTGGCTTCTATCATAAGGTCAAACTTAGGCAAAAATAATAAATAAGTTTCTTGTTGTGGAACACATATTTTTTTGCAGGCGACCTTTGAAGATGGTATGATTGACGAGGCCATTGCTAGAAACCACAGCACGACTAAGGAAGCTGTTGAGGTTGGAGATTCTGCCGGAGCATATAGAATCATACTCACGCATTTCAGTCAAAGATACCCGAAGATTCCGGTGTTTGACCAAAGCCACGCGCACAACACGTGCATTGCTTTCGATCTGATGAGTGTGAACTTGGCTGATGTTCATGTTCTTCCAAGAGTGGTGCCACACTTGAAATTGTTGTTTAAGGATGAAATGATTGTTGATGAATCTGAGGATGTTGAGTTGGCCACTGCAGCAGCTTCTTAGTTATGAATCTCTTTTTTTTTTTAAGGGGGTTGTGAACTTGTGATGACAAGTATTTTGTTTTGAATTGGTATATATNGAATTGCCAATTAGCGTGATTGGATTCTGTTGAAAAAATGAAAAATTTGAATATTTATTTGTAGATAAAAAATGAGATAAATTCGAAGAAAGGTGAAATGAAAAGAAAAATAAAAATCTATTTTTTTTCTTTTTGTTTCTGGAGTTTTTCCCTTTTCCCTGGAATTGCCAATTAGCGTGATTGGATTCTGTTGAAAAAATGAAAAATTTGAATATTTATTTGTAGATAAAAAATGAGATAAATTCGAAGAAAGGTGAAATGAAAAGAAAAATAAAAATCTATTTTTTTTCTTTTTGTTTCTGGAGTTTTTCCCTTTTCCCTGGAATTGCCAATTAGCGTGATTGGATTCTGTTGAAAAAATGAAAAATTTGAATATTTATTTGTAGATAAAAAATGAGATAAATTCGAAGAAAGGTGAAATGAAAAGAAAAATAAAAATCTATTTTTTTTCTTTTTGTTTCTGGAGTTTTTCCCTTTTCCCTGGAATTGCCAATTAGCGTGATTGGATTCTGTTGAAAAAATGAAAAATTTGAATATTTATTTGTAGATAAAAAATGAGATAAATTCGAAGAAAGGTGAAATGAAAAGAAAAATAAAAATCTATTAATATAAAATACGGAGAAGAAAAATTATTTGAAAAACTTTAAAAAAATTATTTCAATTCCCGCTCAAATTGTTGTTTTCCCCCTCAAATTTTATTTGAAATAGTTGCCTGATATTTTGTGATCCGATTATGCAGCTAAATTTTAGAAAAGATTCACTATAGATTTATTTTAATTTAACCCTTGATTATCTCTTCCAAAAAAAACTATCTCTCTCTCTCTCTAACTTTCTCGCACAATTTAACTTCTCTCCTTCCTCCCCTCTTTCCCTCAAACCACAATTTTTCACAACCTCATTCTCTCTCCTTTGTTGGATTCTCATCTCCGCCATGAAACTCGCCAAGATCATACCCAATCTCGATCCGTTTCCAGATCCGAAGATGATCTGTCGTCTTTCAACTCCCAGTCGACGTCCTCCTCAGCTTCTTCCGAGGACATATACAAAAAGAAGGGCGGCGGTGGCCTGGCCACGCCGACCACCATCCTCCCCTCCGGCTCCGCCAACGAGTGGTCCGAGATCGCCGTCGACGTGTACCTCGAGCTCAAGCAGGCATTCATGATGATCGATACGGACGATCCAGAAGGAGGAGCTGCTGTGCGGGTTGGGTGCAGAGCCGCCGGGGCAGGGAGGAGCTCCGACTGACAAAAAAATAACGATAGAGATTGATTTCGATCATTTTGGCTGTCAAGGTAGCAAAATTTGGATAGTAGACTAACATTTCTATTTTTGGCCATTTTTTTGTAAAAATGGACCCAAAATCATGAGGAAGAAGGTGTTGCGGCGATAATGTTGAGGAATAATCTGAAAATGGTTTAGAGTTCACTTTTCCAGCTTTTATATGTAAAAGCTTCCATTTTTAGCCATCGGATTTTGTGGGTTACTCCGAGCCGTCAATCTGTTTACTTTGGAATAAAGGGCCTGTCATCTCTTAACAAAACCGAACTTCATCAATGGCCACACTTTGGGCTATTTTTTTAATTTTTAATGGAATTGATGGTTCAAAAAATAGGCCCAGTTATTTTACTCAATTTTTTTGCCTCATCGAATATATGTCTTATTAATGATAAATGTGATGTGATTTATTTAAAAGTGTCCACTTAAAATTTTTAATTAATTATAATATTTTGCATATAATTATTATTCAAATACATATCATGTGACAATAAATCTTAAAATAAAATAATAGTTGAGTATTATGACGAATGGAAATGCTCACATGGACAAATGTTATTATGCCCACCGCTGATGTGGCATGCACACATTTGTGATGTTAATATGTTAAAAAAAATACATCACCAATGTGTGCATGCCACATAAGTCGGTGGTCATATTAACATGTGACCACCGTGGTCATGTGAGCATTTCCCTTATGATGAATAAAAAGAGGTCGATTTTTCTGGGAACATTCCATTTTATGTTAACTTTCATATAAACACATTCCTAATAACTAATTATTATAATAATTTTTTTATCCAAGTTATCTAATCAAGTATTTTAAGATATAATTAATATAATATTTTATTTAATTAATTATACGATTATTCTTACGATATAATTACTAAAATATTAATTATTTTAGTAATTTTTTAAAAATAAATTTGAATTATCATACCTTTTACTTTATATGAAATTCAGAATTACATATTTTAATATATTAATAAAAGTTTATTATTTATTTTTTCCTTATATGATATAAGAAAAATATCCTAAGCAGATTTTTTTGGGTAAGTTTCATTTTATCTTGGTTTTCATATAATCACATTATAACAAACTAATTAATATTATATTTTTTATCTACATAAGTCTAAAAAAAAGTTTAAAATATGAACTTCTCCGTGCATCGCACGGGATATATACTAGTTATAGTTGATATATTATGAAAATAATGAAGATTAAATTTAGTAGTTTAAAATATGAGAGTAGATGAATGATATTTTTTATTAAATATATATATTAATGTGTTTTTTAATTTCTGGGTAAGATTGGTGGAGAGAAATAATTCTGAAGTTATATTTTAAAAAAATATATATATTTCATTTTAAATTTCAATGATAAATCTTGGCCAAATCAACAAAAATAAAATTGCGCCATAATTGGTTCAATCTCAAATCTCAATACATTCTTGACCAATCATCCAAAATTAAGCTTGTGTGTCAAAATTAAATTCATCACATATTCACATATGACATCGTAAATTATTTAAATTACTACTCACTTGTCTCCATGTAATGTTTTAAAATTCGTTAGACGTCAAAGAAAATTGCCCATTACAAACTAACTAGTGCGTGGCCCGTGCGATGCACGGGAAAACAATTTTTTGATTGTATTATAAATTAAATAAATAAATAACATTAATCATGATTTACCCATTATTTTTAAATTAAACCGGGTTGGACACAGTCCGACCGGATGGACCGAGAACAGATTTATAACCAGTATATTGCGCTTGAATAACATATATGCTATCGAATCCGTCAACATCAGTATGTTGGACTGGTAGGATCGATACGATTTTCTAAAGAAATTTTGTTACATTAAAAATTATTTTAAATAAAATTACATATTTAAATAAAATAGAGATTTATAAATTGTTTTCCAATTAGTTTAAATATTTAAATTTATAAATTATTTAGATATTTAAGTAACACTTTATATATATATTAAAGTATTATGTATTAAAATCTGAACAACCATAAATGATTTAATAAAATAACTTGATCGTTTCGATGATGTTCCGGTTCTGAAAACCTTATATTTACCGTACATTAATAAAAATGATAATAAAATAATTATTTTGTTCACATAAATAATAATAAAATAATATATAAATACTCATAAATTATTAATCATGTTGTCGTAAAAGTATTGTTAATATGATTATTTGAAGTTTGGACTACATAATAAAGTATTTTCAATATTAAAATTTATATTTAGGTTCAATAATCGATTTGGTCTGGTTAAACTGATACATAACTTAGTTACCTGGGACCAACCAAGTTATGTCAAGTTTTTTTACTATTTTAAATATCACCTAAAAGTAATTCAATCAACATGGGCAATACCCTAATTCAATCATCCGATTGATCCAAAAGTAGTTTCATTATATTTTTTTAAAATATAATATTTAATTTTATGAAATAAAAAAAATTATGATTCATATGTCTACACCAAATGATAGTATATTAAGATTATAAATTATATATCTAAAGATGAATTATTTATTTTTATTTTATGCATATTAATAAAAATTAAACATAGTAATTTAAAAAAAAATCAAGATTAATTGATTGGGTATATATATATATATAGATATATATTTAAAATGATTTTATTATTAAAAGTCAAAAAGAAAAGATGTCATAAAGATTACAACTTTGAAAAGTTTGTAACCATTAATTTAGGAACCATCCGATTTTAAATGATTTATAATTTTTGAAACATGATACGTCATCTAAAACCCATTAATTTAGGAATCATATAATTTTTTGATAATGAATTAAAATTAAAATGTAAAATAAAAAAATTGCTAAAAATAGTATATAATAAATGTGGGTTGACTTTTCCTTATTACTATTTATGGTAAATGTTAATTCTTATTATATATATATATATAGATAGGACCAAATCCATAATTTATACAAGACAAAAAGTCTTGAAGGTCTAAACTACTTTATATATGTCAAGGGAGCAAATAAGTAATAACTCAATTAAAGGGTCCAAAAGTGATATTTCCATAAATTAATCATCCCCCAAATCCCAGTGAAGTTCACTGTGTGCAGGGAGCAAATAAGTAATAACTCAATTAAAGGAGCCAAACGTGATATTTCCATAAATTAATCATCCCCCATATCCTAGTGAAGTTCACTGTGCAGCTTAAAGCGGCAATCTCTGCGAACGGCATCGCGCACGCGGCGAGCTAGCCAAGAAAATGCTCGAAAGGGCCCACTCTACGCGGCGGTCGCCGCACGCCATCGACGGCGTCGGGACAGCGGAAGACGGAGGCGGCGAAGCCGGCGACGAGTCCAAGACGCGGAAGCAAATGCCCGCGGTCGTGCGGATCGCCAATTACTTGACCCGAACCGGATATCTGTGGCCCATTCTTCTAATCGTGCTGATTTTCGTTGCCATCGCGACTGTAATTATCCACTCGCGAGATTTGGTCTGTATCTCGGCCTCATCCGCCGATCACTTATCGAGGTTAAAGTTCTTTGGCTTTGATGGGCTGGAATCGGATTTCGGATCCCTTGGTGTTCCCTGGTGTAAGTGCCCTTTTTTTTTTACAGTATCTGGGTTGGAGAAAACAAGGTTTAACTATTTGCCCATTTCATGATTTTAGGGTGGTTACAGTAATCCATGGTTTGTTTGTAACTTTCTTTGTTTTTTTCTTGGTAGTGGAGCTAGTGGCTATGTGATATGGATGAGCTCCTATCGTTATCTTTTATTAGTTTCCTTCTTTCTTTGTTTAGGTGACTGAGATCTGAGGTTCAAGACTTTAGCTTTCTTCTTTCTTTGTAGCCAAGTGACTTAAATTTTAAGAAGTTGGTGTAATGAAATACCATGTGAAAAGTATTCAGAAATTTGGTCTTGAGGGAATTTGAATTTAGTTGCTTGTTATTGTTGTTGCTCTGTAGCTTTGTGGGTCAGGTGAATTTGTTCTGGCTTAGCAAATACATGCTTATGAAATTCTCACTTCTTCATTTTATTTTTTTTTCTTTTGGTTCTTTTGGGAATGTTAATATTGTTATGCGATCCTGTTGGAAGGATGATGATGGTATCTACATTTTTATACTCATACAATAGCTATCCTTGTCAAAAGGCAGATCGAAACACGGTAAAACTGTGGAATGGACATCAAAGGATTTGCTCAGAGGTCTTGAGGAGTTTGTGCCGATATACGAGACTCGGCCCATTCAGAACAACATGTATGGGATGGGATTCGACCACAGTTTTGGGCTTTGGTTTATCACGAGATGGTTAAAACCGGAGTTGATGATTGAGAGTGGTGCTTTTAAAGGTCATTCGACTTGGGTCTTGAGGCAAGCAATGCCGGATACACCTATTATCTCACTTTCGCCACGTCATCCAGAAAAATACCTGAAGAAGGGGCCCGCTTATGTCGATGGAAATTGCACATACTTTGCTGGGAAGGATTTTGTAGATTTTGGAAGCATAGATTGGGAAAGGGTGATGAGAAAACACGGGATTAAAGACAATAGTCGAGTTCTTGTTTTCTTTGATGACCATCAAAATGAACTGAAAAGGTAGATTTATGGGGTTCTTTTAAAATGAAGATTGCTTACTTAAATTTGGTTTAGTGGGTTTGAAATAATCTCAAAGAATATAGTATCCATGATTTCTTCGTTTTTTGATTACTTTATCAGATTCTAATAGTTCTCTTTTATGTTTTTTGGCTTTATGTGCCGATGTGAAGATTAAAGCAAGCTCTGAAAGCAGGTTTCCAGCATCTAGTTTTTGAGGATAATTATGATACTGGGACTGGAGACCATTATTCGTTCAGGCAAATTTGTGATCAATTTTATATAAGAGGTGTGTTATCTTTTATTTTGCACCTGTGTGTGTATCTTAGCCGACATGTATGCTTGTGTGCTGTTGCGTAAATATTTATAAATTATTGATTGATTTTAAACATGGCTAGATACATTTTCATCAAGAATTTATGCGCTATGGATCTTTAATCAAGAATTTACCTGCATTGGATTCTCAATCTACTGCCTTTTAGTGCCCCATTCTTTTTTTTTGTATGTTCCTTATGTCCCTTTCTTTTGGATGAGGTTTTTTCATCTTTGAAGTAATTTTTATTTGCAACAGTTTCCTGACTGAATACCGGCACAAATCTGTCAAATTCTTAAACAGCTGAATGAATGCCCATGTAATTTACTAGTTTAATACTGAAAATGAAGCTTGGTCTTCCATTTTGTATTGAGATTTTACTTTTGTAACATTTAAGTCAAAATTGATGAAGCCACTAACTTACTATGAACAAAGCACGAGGAACTGTGATACAAATCAAGCACATTGATTTTCTTTTTCAAACTTTTATATTTTCAACATTTTACTGTTCGGAC
>BKCP01010403.1:1763149-1785223 GCA_008636005.1 Striga asiatica
TAAGATTTTTTTTTTTTTTGGACATTTGAGATTTGATATTTAGTTTTATAATATATTTTTAGTAATTATAAATATGTTTGTTATCTACTCTTTCTCACTATTTAAATTTTGTTATTTTTAATTTAGTGTACAAAATAATCATGGGCCATGATATTGCACAAATTTAAAAGAAATTTGTTGGAATAAACCAAAGTGTAATAGTAGCATAACAATTATTCTGCTTGCTTTTTTCCTCTTTTAGAAGAGTTGAATAAGACCATAGTGTATTGATTACTGTTTCCAGGAGGCAGGAAAACAGTACTCCTGGAAAACAAATATGGCCAAGATGAATTAAATGCTTGATTATTTCAAGGAAAAAAACAGCTGGTCTGTCACATTATATTCCTTTCTTATTTTAATTTATTTTGAAAACTTAATTGTCAAAACAGCAGCACTTGTAACATAATTTCTTATTTCTATAAAAAAAACAGCATAATTATATTGTAAAATGTCATACTTTTTTATAGAGTATTATTTTTTAGCATATAAGTTTAATTTAAAGGCATGTATATTTATTAAGAAAAATATGACTAACTAACAATTAGATGTCACTAACTTTGCTGTATTTCTAGTTGTATCACTGTTCTTAACAAGATTTTCAATCTTCTTTTTTAAATTATAATTTTGTCGTGAAATATAATAAAACTCAATGCAATGATTTATTAATCTTAAAATTATATGATATTTCAATATAAGTATATACATCTTCTTATGAACTTATGATAAATGAAAAATATAATCAATCAATATTATAGAAGTATATACACCTGGACCATTGACCAGGTGAATAATAACTATTTTTAACTCTTATCATAAAATAGTCTGTAAGCACAATATTATTTAAATCAAAATGGAAAATTAAATTAATTGGGTCTCGAGGTGGGGCCCGGCAAAGAGACACGATAATGTGGTTGGGCCAATTTTTTCCAAATGGGCAGAAATACCAATACCAACCCGACAACTTATCCCGGATAAAGCCCACCCCAGTTTTATCATCATTGTAATTAATTACTAGTATAACATTGTAATTATCTAAGTAGTAGTTTGGCATTAAACCCTACCTTATTTAATTGTCGTATTACCGGGTCAATTGATGAATGATAGTTAATTTTGAAAATTATATATAGTAATACTTTTTTGATATAAATATTAATAAAAGTTTTAAAAAAAAGTAATTTATATGTAAATTTTATATATCAAAGTGTTAATAATATAGTAACTTGTAATAAATACCTACCACATAAATATATATACACACTTTAAAAAAAAAAAAAAAAAAAACCACATAAAAAACTTATAGTGATTGGGTGGTGGACCGGGTCAAAGTCTGGTTGACCAGGTATTGACTAGGTTTGATCGGGTCCATTGTTAAATCACCCACCCGACCCGGTCTCGGCTCAGAGTTGATCGATTCCCGAGTCAATCTGTCAGGTCGGTCTAGTTAAAGAAATTACGGTTATTCATTTAATTTCTTAATTAATTTAACATACCTAAGATTAGTATGCTTCTCAGCAGCTCTAACGAGCCACGAAAAAAAAAGATGCCAAATTGGCAAACTCCGCAATAGGAGAATTCGACTCTACCGATCAGCAAGTGTCCACATTAAGGTTTGAGTCGTTGTATTGTACGCACACATATTTGTACAAATGTGTCGATTATACCGTTTTATATTCGATTTAGGCGGTGCGCCAATATCGATAGAGTGAAATCTAGCTGAGCATTGAATGATACAATTATTAAGGGACAACAATTAATTAACCCTAGTAAAAAGAAACAATAAATAAAGGTTAAGTAAAAAAATGAAAGAAAAGGAAAGAAAATTTGTTTTTCATCAAATTGAAGGAGTCAAGACAAGTATTCTCATTCGTACCACTCTTAATTCAGTAAGATCATAAGCTGTTTTTCCTCCACGAACCTTACTTTTTTGTTTCTTTTCTTTTTATTGCTCATTTAGGGTGTGAGCTCGCACGTGCATGGTGTTTTGAAACTATTTATTGAAATTGAAATATTGAAAAATATTTAATTAGTAGTTACAAGAAAAAAACATATATATACATGTGTATCTACACTTTTTCGACATAATTTAATACTCAAATCATTACTTAAAAAATAACACATAAAAAAAATTATAATGTAATTTTTTTTGGAGATATTAGAAATTTGTGTTCTTAGAATAAACTGGGATTTAAATGTTAGGAGGTCAGGAGCTTGTAAATTGATTCTTGTGGGATCGTAACAATATTTNNNNATGTTAACTAAAACATAAGCAAAGAGAAATCTTGCGTCCCAAAATAAAATGTCAATTTAAAAGCTTATAAATATAGTACAAAACAACTTATAATTGGTATTGATTTTCTCGACTTGGTTTTTATAACATTATCTTATTGTTTGACATCCTTGGTTTGACTTTGACATTTCTTGATTTCAATGGTAAAAATGTCGTTGCTCCATCGCATGTTTTATTTATTTATTTGTTTGTTTTTTGAGCTTAATTAGTCCAGTTAATTACTTATGGTGCATGATTAATATTTCAAAATATATTACAAAATTGTATAAACTCCAGAGTCGTTTTATAAATTCAGTTGAAGCCCTCATATTTCAAACATTGCCTTTTGGCCACCAATCCATGTTAGTTGTACCCTAGTCAAGATGAACAAAATTTCTCCAAGAATCTTTGAATTTTAATTTTTTAAGTAGATTGTTTGGGGTTGTGCATGTGGTTTCTTTTGAAATATAATTCTCCTAAGTTTGCATAAGTAGTTAAAATGATAATATACACTTTTTTTTTCTATAAGCAAAACTAATGTGTATTATATTATTTTAAACTCAATGTTTGAGTATAATTCAATACTTGTAATCACACCCTATGAAATCCCGTCGAGCAATTTATATGGAACAACTTAACACAACCAATTCATATGTTGGAAATAGTGGTTTAAATGGGTCAAACCGAGTTGAACTTCAAATACTCGAGTTCGTACTCGGGACTTTATAGAGACGAGCTCGCTCGTTAATTTAAGCATAAGCTTGACTTGAGTTTTGACGAGTCAAATTAAAGTAAAAAATTATGTAAAAATCGTTGTGATTATCGTATTTCATGAAGCAATTAGATTTATAACATGTTTCCAAATTTTTAATATTAAAATAAAAATCACCTAGCTGTTTGAGCACACACAATTTTTCAGTCCCGCACAAAGAATTCACGAGCAAGGTGGATATATATAAGTAGTGTTGCAATTAGTTAAGGTTGTCGAATGGTTAAAAATATACTTCAAAGTAGATTCATATATTTCAAACTCAAAAATTATACATTAAAAATATATATACATTTATATAAAAGTAAGTATGATATGATATTCTATTGTATATATAATGATTGATATACATATTTTTAAAAAAATGTAGTTGTCTATAGCCTAACACCATAATTTGTATGTATATATGTAGTTCGTTTTATTTAAAATCAAAGAAACAAATTCTGCATTGAATTTTAACATATATTTAATATTTGTGCTTAAATTGAGAATATATTGAGGTGGATTATTTACGTAGAATAGAAGCATTTGAAATAAATTATGTTTTTGAAATAAATTATGTTTAATGCATATTTTGTATAGACACAAACACAAGTGAAATGAAACAATAAAATTCATCACGAAGTCAACAAAATCCAAACTAATTGATTTCCAGTGCAGTTTTTCAAAATAGATCAAGGCACGAGAATACGAAACAATTTTTCTTTTTTTTTTTGGTACAAAGAATACGAAACAATTAAACAATAACATTTGTTGTCGAGTTTCCAGAACCAAAATATTTTTTTTCTAGGTATTAAAATATTGAGTATTAGAAATAATGAACTCATTAGACATACAAAAAAATGGCAAACTGGACAAATATAATATATCTATCTATATATATATATATATATATATATATATATATATATAGGATGAGGTTCAAATGAGAACTCACCCCTAGTGTGAGAACTAAGAACCCATCCTATCCTTTGATCACATAGTTATCAATGGTCTTGATTATTTAATTGATTGTATAGAAAATACCATGATTAATTATGTATGTCTATTATTGTCAAAACACTTTGTTATTAATTACGTTACTGCTAGCTTTTTAGGAAATGATTTGAGTCTTTTTTTTAAATGGTAAGAATTACTCAACTTTCTTTTTTACTACAATCATCCACTTTAGTTGAATTACTCAAATGGAAAGGTTGGGATCCACTTTATTTTGATGTTGGCTTGTTTATAAGCAAATTCGTTTTCATTTCTCATAGTGAAAATCTCCTTCATATCAGATTGTTTGTAATAAATTTTTTTTTCGTGGGCACTGATTTAAAAAAGAAATGATACAATGATGGAAATTTTCTCATGGGCACTGATTTAAAAGTACGCATAAAAGTATTAATGATAATAACTTGTTCCCTCTTTCTCTTATTTGTTTGATCTAGGGACTTCACATTTGGTAGTTCTGATAACATTACGGTACGGCTATCATTTTTATCAATTTCCCGCACATCCTTAGACGAAAAAAATTGCACAATTAATTTTGCACGACATTGTAAAAAGTATAGCACAACTATCAACAAATATTAGCAACAGAATATGATCCAACATGTTTTGCTCTCTCTAACAAATCATGATGATAAATTTCACAGAATATGATCCCAAAACAATTTTCTTATATATAATGATGGTGCTTAAAAACAATTCATGTATAGATTGCATAATTTCTGACTCCAATCAACATTATCCATAATAATCATGGTGCTTAAAAACAATTTTCTCTTCATTATCCGAATAATCAGTATCCGACTCATCTCCACTCCAATCAACATTTTCAATGTCATTGGCTTTATCCATAATTTCTTCAGCTACATATGGTTCACCATGATGCTCGTAGTTCACCATTGAATCACCTTGCAAAGAAGTTGAATCGACATGTGTTCAAGAACAATTTAATAAAGTTTATTGCTTCATGTAGGGAAAAAAAACTAGCATATGCGAATACAAAACATATCAAATATTATTTTATTCATATTATCAAAATTTATAGGTAAACAAATCCATGAAGCCAACATATATAATCAGATAAACATAAAGTATTTAAAATGAAGCACATGTATTACATATCAATATCACAAATATAACTTAGCACGTTCATATATTCAAAATAGCACAATCAAATGCAAAAGTAGCATATTCTATATATATTAACATAACCACTCTCATAGTGTTCGACAAGATAAACTTCCTGCAAATAGAAAATAACAAATTTTTCTGAAAGGATGCACATATACATCTTAATATTTGTATTCTATTATATTTTTTATTTTGGCCTAATTTTCCTATTTCTAAATCATAAAACTCATCTAATATAATAACTTGCAACACGCTGTATAATATTAGCACAATCCAATTCATAATATTAGAACAATACAATATGAAATTTTATAGGGAAGCATATTGTTTACGGTAAGAATAGTCACATAGGGAAGCATAAGTTCCTAGTTCTTACACTAATAAGGGTTCACTATTTGTATTCTATTATTATTTTTATTTTGGCCTAACTAAAATAATAACTTGCAACAACCTGGCATAATAATAGCACAATACAATGCATAATGTTAGCACAATACAACATAACATTTATAGGGAAGCATATTTTTACACTAAGAATAGCCACATAAGGAAGCATAATTTCCTAGTTCTTACATTAAGAAAGCTTCAATATTTGTATTCTATTATTATTTTTATTCTGGCCTAATTTTCCAATTTCTAAAACATAAAATTCATCTAAAATAATAATTTGCAACAAGCTGGCATAATATTAGCACAATACAATGCAATATTAGCACAATACAATGCAACAGTAAGCATATTCTATATACAAATATAAGCACTCTCAAATTGTAATAATAATAATACTAATAATAATAAAAAAAATCAGCTCTAAATAGTAATGGAATATGATTGATCATGGTCAAGAAAGTGATTTGCCAATCCCTTATATAATAAAGCAAAAGGTTGATGTAATTACGCATACTTACAGTATTGCATATTCCTTTGAACAAAAGAAATTAACACAAATTTGAAACTTACATTATTAGCAGACTATAGAACAAAAGAATGACTACGAATAAGTTTAACAAAAGAATAAACAGAGATTTATTAAAAACAAACATAACACAATGACAAACTAAAATTATATCTTCTCAGAATAAAAGCAGCACATTTGAATAAAATATGTAGCATCAATGAAATGTTAAAAACGCACACCTTTCACGCGTCTACCGGTGTCCCACTTGTTCTTTACTACAACACGCGTCCGGCGATGAAATTCCTGCTCGAAACCTTGTCACGGCTGCCGTCGTCTCGCACCGCTTTAGTATATATGCTATTTTTTTCTTTTTTCTTATTTTTTTTCTCAAGAAGAATATGCAATCGTAGCCGTGAACATGAATTAGGATTTTCTTTGTCATATTGTTTTGCTTGATTGATAGAGTTGCCTTCTTTGTGACTATTCAGTTTCCCTAAAATCCACATTTATTATAATACAAGAAATCTCAAGAGTCTATATTGTTCCTAATTTACCCTGCAACTATTAATAAATTAATTTTTGTAATTTTGTTGCTAGTTTAATATAGCCTAATCCACACCGTCTAACATGCTAGAATGAACGGTTGTAGTTGGTTCCTAGTTCTTACACTAAGAAAGGTTCTTATTAGAACCCTACCCTATATATATATATATATATATATATATATATATATATATATATATATATATATATATATATATATATATATATATATATATATATATATATATATATATATATATATATATATATATATATATATATATATATATATATATATATATATATATATATATATATATATATATATATATATATATATATATATATATATATATATATATATATATATATATATATATATATATATATATATATATATATATATATATATATATATATATATATATATATATATATATATATATATATATATATATATATATATATATATATATATATATATATATATATATATATATATATATATATATATATATATATATATATATATATATATATATATATATATATATACAAAAAATAAATAACGTTAAAAAATGATAAGAGGATAAAAATTGAGACCTTCACCAATCGAACACCAAAACCCATTTTTTGCAGTAATATCGCTCCAACCGAACTGCATATCGGATCGCAAATTGCGTTGCCCCTCTTCTCTTTCCTCTGTTCGACGCAAATTTGCGTCCAAACGCAAAATATGCGTTTCATCTTTTTTTATTTCAATTGAGTTCTTCACTTTTGTTTCTTATTTTAATTGACCATTATCTCTTTACAAAATAATAAATTCAACTTAGTTTTAATTTTTGTGATTAAGAATGCTAAGATAATATGAATTGGAAAAATGAGTTTAAAACATACTAAAATGTTCTATTTTTCTTCAATTTCATAGATTTAAAATAATAACATATTATTTTATATTTGTTCACAATAGTAGTGTAAATATACATATTAATTTTATATTTTTTTCACAATAATAGTGTAAAATACTAAAAAATCTTGATTTCATAAAAATTAAATAATACAATATTTAAAAGAATATATATTATGTTTATCATTTGATTCTATGTTTTCACATTAATAATATAAAAGAATAAATATTGTGCGTCGTAATTTTTAATTTTATTTTGTGTATGGTAATTTTTAATTTCCCATCTTGTGCGTTGTAATTTTTAATATTATATTGTATCTTTTAATGACTATTTATTTATCCGATTTCATTATGTATATGATTATAACTTTATAATTAGTTTATTACATAAAGTCCAAATTGAGTTGAAAACAATAGTGTGGTTTAATTTGTAAAGTTGTAAAATATGTGGGTAGTATTAAAAAATTATAAAAGTTGATGTAAAAGAGAATATTCCGAGAATATTCTTTTGGATTGGAGAATGATTTTTTCGATTGGAGATGAATTATTACAAAATGAGTTTGAGTATGGAGTATTCGGTTGGAGATGGCCTGATTCACATGGTTCAGTAAATTAATTGATATCTTTGGAAAAATAAAAGACCAAAAAATATTAGATACTGACATATAGCTATCGCGTAAAATGATCTTTGGTAATAAAAAGCCAAACAAATATTTGAATAAGACATAGCAAAACTTAAAAATATATAAGGGTCTTTTTATTCCTGACTGCAAATTAAAGCCTGCAGGAAAAGCTTAGAACAATCACCACGATGGAAAACTGCCCCCGTTTAATTAGTTCCTATTATTGAAAAACTGAAATCCAAATTATCAGAGTTTTATTCCTAGTGAACGAAATTAAAATCTTTGGAAACATTTTTTCTTGTAAAAAATCTCTTATTAGTCCTTGCCTTATTTAGAAATTTCAGTTCTAGTGTGCTTGCATAAACTTAGGAATGTGTATTGTTTGAGATTTTGAGTGACATTTTAAAACTTTTTAAGATTTAACACTTTTTAATATTTTCAAATTTCGGAAGTATCTATGAAAATTCGAAGTCTGGAGATAGAATTTTGAGTGAATTTCTTATAAAAAGGTTTTTTCTTTTACAATTTCAACAAATCTTGTAAAATATTAACAAATCCTAGTCTCAAATAAATTAATAATACCTCAAAATTTTGTAAGACTTTAAAATCTCAAATGGATACATCAAGACTTTTAGAAGTCTTAAAATATCTAAACACACCGAGATTTCTAAAGTCTTAAAAAAACTTTAAAAATCCTAAATGAATACACCTCTTAATAAAGACCTTTAAACTCAATTGATCAGATGACGTGATTAATGTTGGTATAAATATCTGTTTAAAATTTAAATGTCTTTTATCTGCAGGGTTTCATTGCCGCATCAAGATCTGAATTAACCGTCCGATTTATTAATGCACATACATACAAATATATATACTTTCTTGTGATCTAATTAATATATATAGTTATATATAGTTATTACTTATTAGACGGCATCAAGTGGTGGAGTTGACTTCCGTCAACCAAACATCATTAGACCATTGAGATAAAATTCAAATTATTTATAGTATCATGTACTTAAGTTTAATGACATGTAACATGTTAGATATGTAAAATAAAACTGTACTACTCATTATACTTATGTTACAATTGTACTATAAAAATGATTGATTAAATATTTTAAATATCAAATATAACAATTGTACTATATAAATAATTGATATAATATATAAAATATTATTTTAACAAACGCAAATTGTATTATCTTTGTAGTGCATTTTCCATGACAGAACACTCGTAATTTTTTATCAACACGTGTTAAAAAAAATTATGAAAAAATAATGAAACTCCTTCAAATTCAAAAATGATTTTATGTCTATATCAATTATGGTAAATACTATTTCAATTTACAGTATGATTTAGATTTGTAAAATGAAGATGATCCAATAACTATACCTTAAACCAAAAAAAAAACGAAAAATATAGTAGTTAATAATGTGCACTGTCAAAAAGAAATAACACTTCAGTCGTTGATCGAATGGTTAAATGGTCCATGGTAACACTTGCATTTAAGTCTAAAATTTCACTTGTTAATCCATTTTATAAAGTAATAATTCCATTTACCACCCTGTCGATATGTCCGAGTGGTTAAGGAGACAGACTCGAAATAAAAGTTGGGCTTTGCCTGCGCAGGTTCGAATCCTGCTGTCGACGATTAATAATTTTTCTTCCTGCAGTGATACTCCCAAGTCCCAAGAGAAACAAGAGGATTTAGGCCCATAAATTTTTTACTTAACCTAACTTAACCTACCCAGTCCAAGTAGTGAAAATTGGTCTTCTGTTTTGGGCCCATAACTAAGCTCATATCTAACCCAATCCAAAGCCCAACAACAAATCAAACTGTATCTATATATATATAATTGCTAGCACATCATTTAATAAAATAATTTTTCATTTCCCGACTTATTTCCTTTACAATCTTATATTATTATTATTGTTATTATTATTATTTTGCATTCATCCACTATGTCTCATTAATGTTAAAATATTTCGGTTTTTGCTCTTTTTTTAGGTTAATTACAAAAATGGTTATACCAAATGTTAATTGAGTAATAATTACATTTTTTATTTTATATATAATAGTTATTATTAAAATCAACTAATTATGTTTACATTAAATGATATATGAAAGTAACATAAATATAAAAAAATATTTTGTAAAACTTTTTGTTCAAGTTATTTATTCCAAGATCAACATGGTGAGTGTTCAGCTATAAAAAAATTACATCATTTCATATCTCAAAATTACAAAACTTACATTATTAAATATATTTTATGGTATCATTAAGAAGATTTATATGTAATTAAATAGTTATGTATTGTTTATTTTAACCAATTATTCAAATTTTTTAAACATAATATAATTATCTAATTATTTCAATATTATATGCATATACATAACTTATTTACTTATAATACTTTTTGTAAACATATGTAAATGCACAAAATCAAATACTAGTTTGGATTTAAGGATTACAAAAATTCAGAACTACCCAACTTAAAAGGGGAAAAAATCATAATAATGACGGTTGAGTCAGAATTCCATTAATGCTGGACTATCTTTCAAAACTAATTTGTTAAATAATGAAAATAAATAATAAATAATACTCCCTCCTATTCATGATAAGTGTCGTTTTGGAAAATTGCACACTAATTAAGAATAATTTTTTTGCCAATAATAACCCTCATTAATGAAGATAGAGATGGATGTTTTAAAAAAAAAAGATGAAGATAATATGAAAAGACGTAGTGTATTTATTAGCTAAATGAGGGTAATAATAAAAAAATATGTACAAAAGATCCAAAACGACATTTATTTTGGTTAATAGTTGATAAAGTCAAAATGACATTTAAAAAGAATAGGAGGTAGTATGTTTTATATTCCATTTAAAAATCAATAACAAGAAGTTATGTAAGGGTAATTATAAATTCAAATTTAAAAAAATAGAAAACTAAAATAGCATGGTATATTGATCTTTTTTTAAGCCAAAAACATCATAAAAGAAATTTGATAACAGGTGTCATGACAACATAACAACAATATAACCTATGACAAGCAAATGAAAGCAACTTTCAATTAACAATAAATATTACAAAATTAAGTTTTACAATAAACAATATTTAGTTCAACATTCCCATTAATCCAAGCGAACTCCAACAAGAACACGAGCCCCACCGCGATTGAATGCCACCGTTGGTGCCCAATAGATCGAGTAGCCGCTCGTCTCAGAATGCCACCGCTGGTGCCTAATAGATTGAGTAGCCGCTCGTCTCCCGCTTGACTCTGAGGTTGCCGAATCACTGCACCAACAAGTTGTATCATGTCCGTTGATCGTCATGAACACTGACACTGCCGGACTTGGTGTTAAGGGAAGGTGAGAGATGAAACTGGCACTGACATGGGCTTCAGCCAAAGGCGGCGGGAAGGGGAATTGGTACTCTGACCGGGTGTATGTAATGGTACACTGACAATATATTAATAATTAAAACTTTTTTTTATGTTAATTTAATTTAAATTATTAATATTATTTAGTTATTCAAAAATGTACTAACAATCCTTATAGTTTACATTTCTAGATAAATTTTTGAAAATATTTATAATGATTTCCCGTCTCTTAATTGTAAATTGATTTATAACCCAATATATAGTTGGATTGTTACATATTTGAATGTTGGTTTTTTATTTTTTATTTTTTATGTGTAATCACATATTTTTAAATTAAGTTATTTTCTTCTTAAAACAATGTTTATTTGATAATTTTTTATCAACAAAAATGCTATGCAATATGCTACAAAAGTTCAATTTAAATCAAATTTCCAACAAAAAATTATTTTTCCATAAACTATAGATGTTGAACTTAAATGATAAATACATCAAATCTCATATATTTCTTTTTATATATAGTTTTTAAAAGTTTGAGATTGATACAGATTCTAAGTTTTTTAAAATTTGATGGTACACATATCGATATTTATATTTATAGTAAATACATTTTTACATGAAATGAGTGTTTGAATTTAAACTACAAGCTCGTTATAACTTTTAAAATCGGGCCCCCTGAGTGAAATTTCTATATCCGTCACTGTTGTCAATCCTTACTATGTTTGGACTTGGTAAGTTTTCTCTTGTTGAGTCAAATTAATCCACAGGAGGTAAATGGGGGAATAAACTGAGGGAAGAAAAAAAAAATAGGAAAAAGAAAAGAAAATGTTGAGAATTGTTTAGTCTATGTGAAGGAAAAATGAGAGAGAGAATGAGATAGATAATGAAGAACCGTCACACCTGTTGAATAATAAGAAAGAGAGATAATGAATTTACTTTTAAGGTGTACAAAAAGAACACCGATTTTTTGACGAAAATAATAAGCCATGTAATTAATGTAAACAAATATTTAAAATAAAAAATCATAGAATGTCATTTTTTTCCCGCACACCTCTCCTTTTGTTAATCGAACAAAAGTACCTCTTTGAGTTAGTTTAATATATATATTTGATGTTTGAAAAAAAAAAACCTCTCCTTTTGTTTCAAAACCCGGGCCGATAATGAGGTGCCCTTCACCTGGAAGGCTGGAACTCGCATCCACATAGCGCGTCAAGCATGAATATAGCTCTGAAAACTGTCAATGAAAATTATATTTACATTAGAATGACAATAAACTCAATTATTTTCAATAAATTCAAATAATAAAAAAAAAATTATGTCTAAAGTTATGGTTAATCAACAATTACATATAAGATCATTTGACTATTTTGATTTACAACTAGATTATAATCGTAAAATGAATATTACCTAATAAATATGCCTTAAACCGAACTGATCAGCTTATCAAACTCGGAAAAATAGTAGTTGGTAATATGCACTGGTAATTGTTATGAAATAATAAAATAATGTATGTGAATGACTATTTTGCCCTCGATGTATTTGTATTATTACAAATTGTGCCATCAGGAGTTTCCTATAAATAGGAGCTTCAGTTATAATGAAAAACACACATAAGAGAATACATTTTCTCTATTCTCTCTCTTTCTCTCTAGTTTTATAACACGTTATCAGCACGAGTTTCTACCCTCTAGAGCTCGATTTGTAATATGACGAAAGTATGCTCTACAGTTGCGTCTTATAGACGATCCTCTGTATCAGAAATTCGATTATTACTTATTGTTTTTCTCTTGAATAAAAACTCCATATGCCAAAATTTTGAATTTGACCTAATCAATTTCATTACTTCATTTCGGTCAAAGCTATCCTTCAAGAACCACCATGCTTAAGCATAGTTGAAAACTGTAATCATTTACATATAACTGTTGTGAGTATATACAACTGCATATAAAAGAGATAGAGAGAAAAATGGTGGGAGTGTTTAACAGCTCAAATTTAGGTATTTTTTTTGCTAATTTGAGTGTACCTCCAAATGGGTTTATAAACCAGCTCTACTAACTAATATTTATATTAGTTAATTTGACCGCGCGTCGCAACGCGGCAAAATTAATATTTATATTTTCCTCGACTAACCTCTACTAACTAGTAGTAGTGGCGAGCAAGGGTCGATCCCACGAGGAGTGTGAATCAAATCGTGAATTTTCTCGTATTAATTGAAATTATGAAAGCAATAAAAGAGGGGGGGATTGTGATTTAATAGCTAAACTAACTAAAATAAATAAGATCTAAACAAATAAAATAAAAATAACAATAAATAAAATAAGAGAAAGCTTCTAGTTCACGGTTCCGTCTACACCCTCGACTGACTCGTCTAATCAATTCTGGTATCAAATCTCACTATCTTATGAAATTACTAGCCCTAGGCAACGACACGGTCAGTTACCCGAATTTTTCCTTATTTTTAATTTAACCGCGAGACGCTCGACGATTAAACCTGACTTCTTGTACAGTCCAGAAAAACGTTTTCAAGATTTAATACAATTAGCCGCTTTACGAATTAGAAAAATAGGCTAGACTAAGTAGTGAACTCAACCGCGTTCGTTCACTTAATTAGGCCGTGTTATCCCCGGTAGTTACCATCTTCCGGTTACCTCTTATGAATTAAACACAACAACAATTACGGATTGCAGGCCTAATTCAGATGTAGATATGAAAAGCCTAATCTAGGTGATCAATCTAAACAAGACTAACACATCATGGTGAATTATTCAAAATAACACAAGCAATTTCAAAAAGATAACTCAATAATCAACCAAGAAAATCAATCAAACATCATCAAGTCGTAAGGTTCAACATCACCGGAACTAGAATAAAAACTACTCTAACATAATAAAATAAAAAGAAAAAGATAAAAGGGAGAGATTAATTATCTCCCTCGTGTGCGGGTGCGGCCTCCCTCCGCAATTCGTCGGGCTCCCTCGTGTATCTGTCTTTTCTTCTGCTCTGGTCCGTGCGTGACTATGGCGGCTGCGTGGGTAATCTCTCATGTACGTGAGTGAATATGATGGCTGGGGCGTAAAAATAAATCCCTATTCCAAGAAAAAGTCCAAAATATATATCCCCCTTTTCTTATGCCACGTCTCTCTCTCTTAAGTATTCCTAGTCAACATGGCAATCAACTCAAGTGGGCCTTTTATTCTACCTCATCTCAGTATCATAATAATAGCCCACTTCCTTCATACACAAAATATATGGGCCCTTTTAATATTAATTCCCCACGTCACCATAACTGAATTGTAAGGGCCTGCTACATGCAGTACGTGGCCTGCTGGTCCAGTACGGGACACCCCCGTACTCACTGGAAACTCTTCTTCGACCTTCTTCCGAGCATCCACACCTCATCGTGCAACCAGAATTAGCTCCAAAAATACTAAAAATAAAACATAAAAATATCAAAGTACAAGAATCCATCTAACAAATAAATAAGTCGAAAGACATATAAGTGCGACAAAATTAAGCATATAAAAATACGCTAATAAATATATAGTGTACACACTTTTTCCGACCAATCAAATAGAGAGAAAAATGGTGGGAGTGTTTAACAGCTCAAATTTAGGTCTTTTTTTTGCTAATTTGAGTGTACCTCCAAATGGGTTTATAAACCAGCTCTGGGACGACACGGTCACGGGCCCCCGGCCCGACACCGACCTTAGCAGACCCTATAAACACTCGACCTTTAATTTCTAACAAAACTCTGCAAGGAATCAGAAGTTGTGAACGGTGGAAGATCGATCGAAGAGAAAGCCGGCAGATGTGGTGAGGGTAACGAGAAGCATAATGATCAGAAGGACTCACTTCCGGTTTCTCCGGTCGCCCACTCCATCGGTACCCTCCTTTGTCGGGTTTTCAGTTACATAACAACTTCTTGTAGATGATTCCTCTTACGGGCAGCCTTGTTTTCTTAATGGGAATTGGGAATGCATAAGCTCCAGTGGTCAGAAAGGTAAAAAATATGAATGGTTCGTTTGGTAACATTATCTTGTTTTTCTATACTCCGCACATCTCTATTCCTGAAGATAAAACTATCATGTGGTCATCTGGCCCATATTTGGCTATTTGTGGGTGAGAGCATTTATGGCATTTATTTCACTGTTCATGAATTAAAAACAATGCCACAGATGGTCCACATTATGGCTTTTCATTTATTTGCACACTATTGTTTGCAAGAAAAGAGCACATGAGATAATCTTGGTTCATTCACCTATTATTTATCATCTTTCTACAGACATATTATTGTGCACGGACTTCTAGGAATGCAAAAGACCAAATATCAATAATGACATTTTCATATCATACATTTTATACAAAGTAGTGATTATCAAAATTCAGTTTTCTCTATTTCGCACTATCCTATTTAATTAGAGCTTCGTTTTAAGATCAATATTGATATGGTTTATTATATCATATGATTATGAAAAATACTTTAATTATGGTATTGTGAAAGTTATTTGATACATGAGCATGTGCATATTTATGGATTGGATATTGTAATATTTGGTACATGAACATGCGAATATTTATGGATTGACCATTGTGATATGAAAAAAAAAAAAATATGTGTGGCTATATAGATTAGCCAGTGCGGTTATACCGCCGGCAAACAATATTCAATGGTAGCCGACGGGTCAATGATAACCGGTGATGTGGAATGGCCTGGTGGTAAGGCCATGGACAACAAAATATGAATGGCTATATATATACATGGGCCGGCCAGTGCGGCTCTGCCGCCGGCGACGGGAAGTACTAATTAAGCAATAGCCGATGAGCGAAATGAACGATACTTTGTATCTAGCCATATGAAATGTTGATTAAAGTCCTGATTGTGAACGAACATGATATGGAGTTACCTGTTCCTGAAAAACAGTTGATAAATTCTCCAGGATTTATTAATGGAGAAACAAAAATTGATGAAGTAGTACCGGAAGTTACTACTTAATGAATAAATGATATATGGTATATTGGTACTGGAAGCTATCAGGTTATGATTAAACAAAGTGATGAAATGATACCAGAAGCTACCATTAGATGATTGAACAAAATGAGAAAGTGGTATTAAAAGCTACCAGCTATGGGTGATCACACAAAAATGATTTCCCAATATATTATATAAGTCTAAGGGGCTATATCAGATGACGAGATCACATTGGGATACGAGATCATACAGATATTACAATAAAGTGATCCGGAAGAAGCACAAATGATAATGATTGTAGTCATGAACTACTATACACTGAGAAAAATCGAAATTGATATTATTATTACTGAGAAACAAGTACAAAATGTTCAGATGGTGGAAATATGGAAAAGAGGCAGTAAATACTCGATGAATACAAAATACGAAAAGATTACATAATAGAACCTATAAAAGAAGGGTGCGTCTCGAGAGTGTAAAACTCCGTAACTCTGCCACCCATGAATGATATCTAGGTTCATATTTGAATAATATCTGGGTTCATAATGAGAGATCTAAAGGATCAAAAGCTCTTTTTCGCTTGACCCCTTGTGTTTCCACAGAATCTTGAAATGTGATGCATTCTTGAAGCTTTTTGATAAGTTCAGCAGACGTGTCAGCAGATTTGAATACTTCTCTCATTGAAGGAGATATAAAGGTTTGATATACTCCTATGTCTAAAAATCCAAGCAAACCATGAAAGAAGTTATTAAAGTTCAATAGACCTATGGGCTTGTTATGAAGTTTCAATTCTGCCCAAAAGCAGTGGTGAACATTGTCATTAGCGTTCCATACCCGCCTGGAAGAATGATAAAAGCATCGCTATTGTTCACCATATCCATCATACAATCATGAATGGAATGAGTTAACATCATGCTTGTGGAATCCTTGACGACCTTTGTTGAAACTCTACGAAAAGGTATGACACTTTTCACTTCTATCTCAAAACATTGTCCAGCCATTAAGAGACTATCATAGAAAGTATTGCTAGTCCCTCCATTCAGCAAATTGATTTTTTGATTCCCCATCTCTTTGACTAACTGACTTACAATATCAATAGTTTGAGAAAAACTTACCACTTTAGAACCACCAAGAACACATATGGTTTTGATCGGTTGAAGAAAATTATTACCTTGCGAAGACTCTGAAACATCCATCTATTTATTGATAAACTGAATTTTTCAAAACTTTGTGAGGCATATGATTATGATGAACGACTCGCTATTTAAATAGAAAGTTTTACAAAGCAATAAATAATTTTACTGTTTTCTCCTGACAATTGCAACTGACAGATAAGGTGTTGGGTTTTAAATAAATCTTATCTGTTGGCAACTATAAGTTTTTCTAGAAAATTACAGTACAACATACTAAACTGTATTAGTATGATTTTTCGTACTAACAAGACCAGTTTTACAAACTTGATCTTTTGAAATAATATTTTCGAGACTATAACGTTCTTCTTCATTTTTGAACTGAATCCATAAAGACATAAGCTCACGATGCACGTATCCACTAGGATGTGTCTCAAGAATCTGTTGAATCGTTTGATCCAAAGACTCCTTACTCAATCCATCCTTTATAAACGTTATTTTATCTTCTCGATTTTTGGACACGTACCCCACAGATATACATCGTGTGTCACAAGTCCATCGAGCGCATTTGAAGCATCCACCTAACCTTTTTGCTCTTCGTTTCTTTGAATAAGTACTTTTACCCATACCTGGCATATATTTATATGAATTTGGAAACTCTCCAGACAATCGAACTTGTGCTTCGATCAACCATCTAACATCATTTGGAATACCATTATTCATTAGCATCCTCAATCTTTCTAATCGAGATCGATAAATCCTTTTTATGATATTTTTCGGAAGAAAAGAATAATATTTACGGATATTTGAGAGTGCTAAATCCATTTGTAAATTCGGACCTTTGTTAAAGAAAATTGAATGAATTACCTGATAATTTATAGAAAAATATGATGCGTATGAGATACGACTCTGGACTTAAACAGTGTTCAAAAGTATGTGTGTCAGACAGCATGATACGATTCTGGATTTAAACAGTGGTTAAAAGATATTGTACCAGAGCCTACACTTAAAGTGCATTTATTGCCGCCGAAAAATGATGTGAAATGTTTGTGATAAACATGTCGCAACGAATTATTGTGATCACTTTAAAAATGTTTACCGATATTATTGATGACGGTTTGCATGATGAACTTATTCTTTGTGATATGAGATGCTTGTTCCCGATTGGTGAAAAATATTACTAGCTAAATATTTGTGAATCAATATATGATCAATCTGAATATGAAAGGGGTACGATATATATGGGCCCACTACCCCTCCATGTGTGCTACTAGATATTATGAATCCACTAGATAGCCACATGTGTGTGATTCGTAACCTGAAGTTACGAGATGATTTGATCAAAGAATGTGTATATGACATGTAACCTGAATTTACGAGATGGTTTGATCTAAGGATGACACAAGATGA
The DNA here is from genome assembly GCA_008636005.1 of Striga asiatica. NCBI lineage: Eukaryota > Viridiplantae > Streptophyta > Magnoliopsida > Lamiales > Orobanchaceae > Striga > Striga asiatica. The sequence goes on from BKCP01010403.1 coordinate 1,782,205, forward strand.
TTATGAAAGAATGAAAATAAGTGTCATATGAAAGTGATGAAGCTAGTAATATACTCACCTGATATGATGAACTCTTGAAAGAAAAATGTGCACACTACAAATGATATGAGTTCAAAGTCCTCCAAATATATGTTGAAATCAAGAACAAAATAGAGACTATATGAACTCCCCTCAAGAAATTCAATACTAAAAATACAGATCAGGAATCTGTTAAGATGAGGGAGAGAATCAATGATTGAAATTTGGAAATGATATATGCATCACAGTGAAAGTGTGCAAATCATAAACTATATGATACTGATGATGATGAATTATATGAAATGATATGATAGTGGAATAATACGCTGGAAGCATTGGTATTGTGCAAATTGAAATTCCCCGAATAAGTGATGAAAGAGGGTATATTTACTATTGTTGAAATCAATTGATAATGAGATATCTCAATATACTACGGGGAATAATGGAAATGAATAAGTGTCGACACAAACAAATGAATAGCGCTATATAAATGATATTGACGAGAATGAAATCAGCTGAAATGTGAATATTGGGAACTATTGGCAGTAACACCATTGAAATCAATTGATGATGAGAATGAGTTTAAGAATAAACGTTGCACAAAGCATGATATGACATATTGTCATGAATACCATCAGTATCTGAAAATCTGAACGAATTTATATGATACTCATACAAATTATGGAAAGATTATTATGGTGAATATATGAAATACGCGTTGTACTCTTTTTCCCTTGGCTAAGGTTTTGTCCCATTGGGTTTTCCTAGCAAGGTTTTTAATGAGGCAACAAGGATAGCGTATTCACATGAATAGTGTACTCTTTTTCCTTCATTAGGATTTTGTCCCACTGGGTTTTTCCTAATAAGGTTTTAACGAGGCATATTCATGGTATCATGAGCACTATTGGATAAATGATATGATTCCTCACGGTGATAAGAGAGACTGGAGTAGCTGTACTCTTTTTCCTTCGATCAAGTTTTTTCCCACTGGGTTTTCTTGACAAGGTTTTAACGAGGCAGCACACATGGATACTCCACTAAAGATGATCTATTTGAGGGGGAGCAAAGTTGTGCTTCCACGATGATCAGGTTTTGTCCCACCGAGTTTTCCTGACGAAACAATGTTATGATTTCACGATGATCAGGTTTTATCCCACCGGGTTTTCCTGACATGTTGAAGCAACGGTACCTGATGGCCACAAGATACACTTGAAGATGTACAGATTGGGCTTTATTCAAATTAGTTAAAATATGTTTAGAAAATAGTCATTCAAGGGGGAGTGTTATGAAATAATAAAATAATGTATGTGAATGACTATTTTGCCCTCGATGTATTTGTATTATTACAAATTGTGCCATCAGGAGTTTCCTATAAATAGGAGCTTCAGTTATAATGAAAAACACACATAAGAGAATACATTTTCTCTATTCTCTCTCTTTCTCTCTAGTTTTATAACAGTAATCAAATTTTGTTTTAATTCCATTCCATTTAGGATATTTCTTCTAAAATATATATTAGATATCTTAGTAATCAAATTTTGTTTTAGATTAATTTTTTGCTTCACCAACTTGTCGATATGTCCGAGTGGTTAAGGAGACAGACTCGAAATCTGTTGGGCTTTGCCTGCGCAGGTTCGAATCCTGCTGTCGACGGAACTTTTTTATTTGTATCTGAAAATTTTATGGCCCATAAACAAACCTACCCGTACAAGTAGCTAAATTGGTCTTCTATTTTGGGCTCATAACTTTTTATCTCATATCTCATATCCCGAGTTAATTTTTAATTCTTTTAATACAATCTACACCCCATAGTAGTACATAATAATCTTTTCAGTAAAAAATAACTACAAAAACACCTACTCTTATTTTGGTAATAATATAATATTATAATCAAATTAATTAAGGGGTAAATTAGGTATAATCATCCTAAATTTATTTTCCTTTCTTCAAACTCCCAGTTCCACTCATCCCTTTTTGTGTAATAACGCAACTTTTTAAACCCTCATGTAGCCGTCCCTTGTTAGAGATGATCCCTCCTCCAAAACGGCGTCGTATGACACTTGTGACCTTTGGATTTTCGTGCTCTTCTGAGGTGTTTTCATATTATAGTGGATGAACATTATTGTTGTGGTTTTATGAGGTCTCTTCATAATACTGTAGATGAACACCGTTGTTAGAGACATTATATATTGGTAAAGCAAAACTAAGGTTTACATTATGTTTACAATGAGTAAACATTGACTAGTACACAGTTAACATAACATGATACATATTAAATTCAATACAATACCAAAATTAATTTAGCTTTTATCGTCTTTAATGATCACCATTAATTTGGCTATAATACTTATATTTTTGGTAACATATACATATAAAGATATGATTGATTACATGTTAGTATCTTGTTAAGTTTTCGTTCCCAACATATTAGAAGTATAATATTGATATTTAACATTATAAAAAGTTTAATGTTAGTAACTGAAAAAATTTATAACATACATTATATGTCATGTGAAGGTTAAAGTGGTCTATATGTACTTCAGTCAATCTATCATCTATACTTATATTAAAGGGGGTACTATTTACCAAATTAAGTAGCTAGAAAAGTCAACAGCATTTATTGCATTACTATTTCCGTATTATATTATATAAAAGGATATTCTATTTACTACATTTATTATCCAGAAAAGTCAACTGCATTAAATGTCATTACTATTTTGGTATTATAATATTTTATTTATTTAATTGATTTATTTATTTGTTTTATTTTACAAAGGTAAGTATAATAAAATAATGTAATAATAAAAAAATTAAATACCAAATAAAAATGCACACTTTGACTTATTTGATTATATTTGGTATTTGATTATACCAAATATATTTCTATTTAGTATATACATTAAATACTTACTAAAGTATTTATTTGTTTTATTTGTCAAAGTTAAGTATAGATTTGTTTATATTATCAAATCATAAAAAATATTAAATCCATATTGTAAAA
>BKCP01010403.1:1816728-1830052 GCA_008636005.1 Striga asiatica
ACTCTCTTTTTTAAATATCAGAGCTGAAAATCTGGAGAGCCCACAAATGGATTTTCTCCTCTCTCTCGCTAAAGGTAAAGAAGTAGAAAAATGGCTGTTTTGAAATTCAAGACTTTGAAAAGAAAATGACCTTAAGAGAGATTAATGCAGCTCAATCGCCATCTTTGCTCAGTTCCTTATAAAAGCATATGTGTGTACATAGGGTTTTCTATTTCTAGTTTGCTTCCATGGCCATGGCCATGGCCGAAAGGGAAGACTCAGATGACGTGGATATTGATGGGCTGGCACATAGACCAACTTCTTTTTGCCCTTTTTCTCATTTTCTTTTTATATTTTTTTGTCCCTATTTTCTCCTCATTTAAGGACCTTTTAACGTTATTCAATGTTGGGCACTCTCTTGCCACGTTGATGAAGTTGATGTTAAGGATAGAGTTGATGAGGCCTAAATTAATTCTTGGCTTTCTTTTTTATTTTGCTTTAAAATTTTGGCTGGAATTTGATATCCAAAATATCTGACAGTGTATTTGGCTGATTCTGTTTATGTAATGAGTGATTCGTTGAATTTGGCTCAATTTGGCTGCTTAATATGATCTCACTTATATCAATAATGTTAAATTAAAGAGACAATTGTTAGTTCTGTTATGGAGCCAACAACTAATGGGACAGCTTCATGTGGGGCTGTCTCACATGCTCCATGTGGGATAGCCCCACATGAAGCTGTCCCATTGGTTGTTGGCTCCATAACGGAGACAACAATTGACTCCTTAGCATTACTGCTCACCTATATATATTAAAAAAAAATATGATCGTTTGTAGTTTTAGCCATATTTCTGTTCCGGGTCCAAAACGCCAGTTCCAGACTCCATTTTTTGGGGCCCTCAACTGGCCCTATAATATATATTGGCTACCGGTTGTTTCAGTTCAGAACTGGACTGCCGGTTCCAGACCAAACCAAGAAAAAAAAATCTATATATATATATATATATATATATATATATATATAATTGCTAGCAAGTTTCAATAAATTTTATTCAGTCATAATTAATAATAATATCAGTTCATTTAATTAAAATAGGTATTCATTTAATAAAAATATGTTCAGCATTTAATAAAAAAATTTATGAATACAATTCAAATGACACTCACACAAGTAAAATCTTATTATTATTAACTTTTTATTCTGTTAAACTTTACAAGATTTTAAATTTCTGAATATATAATATTAAATTATTTTTTACTAATATTCCTATTTTGTATTATAATTATACAATAACAAAAACAAAACAAAAAAGATGATTTATATGAAAGTTAAATAATTTATATTTATATTAAACATCTAATTTAAAATGTAATACACACTTTATCTAATTTAACTTTTTAAATATCATATATATACATATAATATATAAAATTTTGTTTCCCTTTGTGCATGCGCACAGGATCAAATACTAGTTATTATAAAAATTCATAAAAAAATAAAACAACAAAAAAAAAAGTCGTCGAACAGTCGGTTCCGGATCCAAATCAGAACTAGAATCGGCGGTTCAATTAGTGAAAATTATAAACCTGAACTGGCCCGAGTAAAAGCATGACCGATTCAAGGCCCGTTGTCAACAGGCCTGGGCCAATTCCGAGTGGATTCGGCCCGTGAACATGTCTATTGTCTAATTAGTCTTTCCTATTAGTTTTGTAAAAAAAAAAAAGTAAGTATGCCCTTTTCCACACGCCAAATTGATTGACAGCCATTTTAGTGAAAGATGTAGGAATATGCAAAATTGAAGAAAATGTATAAAATATAAATGAATACGAGTTGGTCATAATTTGAAATGGAAATATGTAGGAATATGCAAAATTGAAGAAAATGTATAAATGAATACGAGTTGGTCATAATTTGAAATGGTCCAGTATGTTAATATCCAAATCCAAGGAAATTATTAGTTTATTACCCACATTATTGCTACAAACATACATTTTCTCCTTTGATTGATGACTAATACTATCAATATTCAAGGTAATGCTACAGTCTCGTGAGGTAATGGTTAATTGCATTCTCTGTTTTTAGTGCAAGGAGGCCCATACACACACACACACACTCCTCTACCTTATCCATACCTTTTATGCTAACAAATTCTTGAACCTGAGATATTTTCTTATACTTCCCGCTACCATTGTACAGTTCCAATCATTTTCACCAAGAGAAAGAAAAAAAAAAGGGGGGGAAGAAGAAGAAGAAGAAGAAATATGTCATTCCTCGTCTTCCTCAAAGCTGAAATCTTCAAATCACATACATAATTCTCATGTTATACAGCTGTTATTTTTCCATGGCTGCCTTATCAAATGGCCCTTTATGCACCTTTAAACACAAACCAATTTCTATCATTGACAACAAAAGATCTTCAAGAAAGTTGAAAGCAATTTCAGGCCTAAATCGCGATCCCAACGACCAGGTTAATGTAAAAACAAATAGGGAGATCAAGGAAGTGAAGGGAATGATATTGCAGAAGCTTTTGGGTGGTATGGAGGAAATTGTGAAGGGAATAAAGCATAATTTGAGTCCAAAAGACAAGGGAGATTGGAAAGACATAACACTAAATTGTTTATCAATTCACCTCAAAAAGACCCAATCAAAACTCAAATTTAACTCAACTTTAACCCAACTCTACTTTTTCCAATATTATCAATATAATTAAATAATAACAACCAATTATTCTTACACATCACATCAACTTTAATACACTATTCATCTTCTCACATAATTTTAACTAACCACCACTTCCAATCATTTTTCTTTCACTTTTACATCATATCAACTTTAATTATTTTATTTTAAATATTATTTAATATATCCACTTTCAACTAACTATACCAACTTTTATCAAAAGTAACTATAGTTAAAAAAAACCAAATAATTTTTAGATGAATTTATAAACAATCCCCTCCTAATGAGCTTATCATTTGGTGTGTATGTTTACATGTCACAGAAGATTGTCTGTGCTTTATTGTGCGTGGATTGGTCAACCATGATGATTGATTGGATATTATCACGTTCCTTTATTTTATTTTATTTTCCATTTATTAAATCTTTTTTTCATTTTCTTCTCTTGTATATCCTTCCAATAATTTGAAGTTTGGTGTTAGAAGGTTTCGATGATGAATTATGTTTTGCTCATTCATATCTATCCGTAAACTTCTCCCTGATCGAGTCACGTAACATTTAAGATTTGCTATTTTAATTGTAAAATTTGTAGTGAAGTCATGCAACACATAATTGCCTGGAAGAACGAATCGAAGAGCCATTACCAAGAATGCAATTAATCACATTTTACATTTGATTATAAACATTAAAGTGGCAGCTGAATATGGCATTACAAACAATATCTAGTAATAAGTCATAGAATCGAGAACAAGAAATAAAAATAATGGATTAAATAAGCAGACGGCTTAGGATATTTAATCTTTTAGCAGTAATATATAACCAAGCATTTTTCGGTTATTCTTTGCAACATTTTTCACATGATGAAGAAATTTGCTTATGCAAACTTCCCAGTTCCTCAACCATTTGCATGTTATGTTCTCATTTAAATGCCTAATTTATTTTGCTTGATCCAAGGAAGAACTGAAAACTTTGTAATGATTGCAGTTTGCAGATTTACAAGACATGTCACCCCTTATACATGCCAAATGGGTAGACAAAAGATAAGAGTGCTTTCTTTACCATTTCATATTGTTGCATTGCCTCCTCCAATTTATCCTCATTGAACAATGCATTGCCGTCCATCTTTCTTCTATCAGCTGCACCAATTCTTTCCTCCACCGTCATGTCACCTCGTGCTTTCCCCTTTTCACAAAAATTCAATCACCAAAACTGTTAATTTTTTTTATCAATATAATCCACAAAAAAAAAAAAAAAAAAAAAAAAAAATGTCTGAGCATGTAAGAAGGTGTTCGGGAATGTAAGTAGAGAATACGCACTTCTTTGGTCTCATCAAAACCAATCAATTCAACTTCATACACGATGTCCGCCATTGGAGGCACATTTGGAAAAGAGAAGCTTCCTTCTTTTCCATAGCCTAGTTCCCAGCCAACATGCAGCAAGGCACGTTCACCAGATTTCATACAGGAAATGCCAATTGCCATCCCAGTCATTTCTTTTTTCTCTGCAGTCGAGGACAATTTATCAAACTCAAACAACAAAAAAGTCGATGCTTGAAAATGAAAGCTAATAATAAAGGATCAACTTTTTGCTGAAATTTTTTTTATTCTTCCCAATAAGAATGGATCATGTCACATGTAGTTAGAGAATCATAGTAAGTTTTGCAACAACTGACAATGAGTTTTAGCCTTTAGGAGCTCAGAAAAGAGATGGCAAGTGTTTGGAAAATTCTTGAGCAAACCTTTTCCTAGGATAAGCTCAAGCAGTTGTTGTTCACGCCATGTATCTTCAAACTTGTGTTGGGTGCTTTCAGTCCATGCCCTGTAATGCACTTCCAGAAAGGACAAAATAAGAGTGGAATGGATTAGGGCATGCTTGTTTATGAAATAATTTGCTCAAAATGAGTTATTTTGATTAACTAGAGTTAAATTTGAAAAAGATGGTATGGTTAGTTGTCAGTGAGATTTTAATAATGTATTAAAATAATATTTAAAATAAAATGATTATTATTGATTTGATGTAAAAGTATGAGATAAATGATTGGAAATGATAGGTAGTTAAAATTATGTGAGTGGGTGAATAGTAAATTAAAGTTGATGTGATATATAAGAATGATGGGTTTATAATATTTAATTATATAAATAATATTAAGGATAGTGGGGTTAAGTTAAAGTTGAGTTAGATTTTGAGTATGAAATAAATGTGAGCAAATTATTTCATAAACAAGCATGCCCTTAGTTTTTCAAATTGATTATTACTACCTGTGGAAGATTCACAGGAGAGCACAATAAGGATAATTTCGACCTAAATCTTTCTGAAGATGCGATTCTAGTCTGTTGCACTAGATGAGGAGGCCAATTGACAATTGACTTCACGGGCATGCTTTTTCTATCAAAACTCACATAATTCTATAACTTATTTGATAGCTTGAGTTGAAATGTCAGAAGATGTTCAAGGAGTCTATTAAAAGTTTTCTCAACGGACTTACAGAAGCAAGTAGAATATTTTGATGGCTTCTGACCATGGCCTTCCTTGATAATTTGCTTAGTCACATTCTCATGGAGAACTTCTACTTTAGTATCTACTTTAGGAGGCCCACTTTCATCTTTGGGGAGGTTCTCCATGAACAATTGAGGCACCTTCAGCGACAATATCATCATCACTATCTCGATCTGCACATTTTACGTGTTCTATCACTTGGGGTTTTCAAATTCTAATCACATCATACTTGAACTTTTTATCCATGACTAACTAAGAAAAAATAGAATCTCTTAACTAATATGAAAATTCACACATTCAATCATAAAATAAGGTTTCTCACAGGATAAGCGATATGAATGAAGCAATTATGGGAAGAGTACTTGATGCTTTTTGTTGGGCTGTCCCGTGAGTATCGTTTTTTGAGCCTTAATTTTCATCGTTCAAATCTGATGGTTGGGCCTTATTTTTTTGGCTTAATAGACCGTGATGAAGGTTTCAAAATGAGTTTGACATATTTATGGAACTTGAAATCTGTGATTGGCAAGGATGAATATGTACACCATAACCTAGTAACATAGTAACAGTTAAATACAATAAATCGCCTATTAAAAAGAGAGGCACACACGTAGGTTGTAAAAAAAAAGTGTAAAAAAGGGTCAAAAGATGCTCCCAAAATTCAGAAAAAAAGAAGAAAACAAGAATGCATCGGTCATACAAATTACCACACAGGAATGCACAAAATGCGGCAATCACATCAATTAGCATATCACAAAAGAAAACCTAACCTACACAAACAATGAGGGCCACACAATAGTTTTCTCACGACCACCACCGCCGAAGAGGCAGAAAAGAAAAACACACACACACACACAAAGACGTTGGTTAAATAAATTTCTAAGGTTTAGCTTAGCACCTGAACAGCGGCAACGAAAAACTGAAAACACATGAAAACCCTACTACAACACCAACTCCGAATAGGCCCAATTGAGAACCTGGAAATTAGGTGGACAAGAAGGCGCACACACACAACTGGATAGGCACCAGAACACTGAAGGCTAAAAAAACATAAGCCCAGATTCTCAATCACCAACAGCTAGAAGGTGACGCCTAGACATCAGCGGGATTGCAATTGAAGGGAAAAAAGGATAGTTGGAATTTAAAAAAACGTCTTTGTAATTTTTCTTGGGAAAAAAAAAGGCAAAAACAAGGTACATCAAAAAGTTCATCTCAAGAACACCAGGAAGCAAAATAACCAGACATAAAAAAACCACAATCCAAAAATCACATGAAGCACAACTGATTAAAAAAAGCATAACAAAAATTTACCTCTACACTGTAACGCCCCACTTTATTTTGAAAGATTTATCAAATTTATTTAATAAAAATCACTATAAATTTCGCAAATCTCAATTTAATTAAAATTTAGTGGGCGCTACTTATTTTACCAAAAGTTTTTATCCGAAAATGCAAATACATCAGATAAAGATAAAGACAGTACATACACGATTATTAAATCATAAAACTTCACTGACATTCAATGAGTTCCAAATCATAAAAGAGGATTTCACAATTCAAACGACATAATCAAAATATCCGAATTCAACATAAGTTCATGAAATGAGCGGAACCAAATAAATAAACAATAATAAAAGGCAAGACTACAACTCGCCTTGTCTCGGCACCCGCCAACTGCTTAACCTGCATCCGTGAAGAGCAGGTGGGAGTGAGGACAGTTAAATATCGTACTCACACTATACATATGAACAACATCAGTAATATATTAGGATGGTATGGTCGCAGCATAAACATAAACAATAACATCATGTCACATCAATGACTATAGTCTCATCAAAGACTCACTCATGTGCACATCTACACTCAGTCATGCCATATCAATGAAACATGGAGTGCGTGCCACATCAATGACACGGCCTTCTCATAGATCTTAATGAGATTTACCTCGTAAGGATAACCGTATTCCATCTACGGAGACAACCGTACCGATGACCATCAAGCTCACATCAATAGGCTACATGCTTACATAGATCATACTGGTTTAACACATATAAAACAACACATATGCATAGCATAGGTATTTTAGAATAACTAACCCACCTGGTAATTCAGATTGATGACAACAAATTTCAGAAAATCCTACAATGAATTTCTTGACTTAAACGGAAAACACATTCGACTAAGTCTGATTTGTGTTTTCCGTTTAAGTCAAAAAGTTCGACTAAGTTTGATTTGTGTTTTCTGTTTAAGTCAAGATATTGATTGTAGAATCTTGACATAATGTAGGTGATTGAGAAGTCAAGCCTCCATCCACATCTTTTCTGAAATTTGCTGTCATCAATCCGAATCCGAATTACCAGATGAGTTAGTTATTCTAAAATATATATGCATATGTGTTAAACCAGTATGACATATATATGCATGTAAGCATGTAGCCTATCGATGTGAGCTTGATGACCATCAGTATAGTTGTCCCGTAAATGAAATACGATTACCCTTACGAGGTAAATCTCATATGGAAAGCCGTGCCACATCACGTACTCCCATGTTTCATTGATATGGCATGACTGAGCTTTGATGAGCGTAAATGTGCACATGAGTGAGTCTTTTACGAGACTAGAGTCATTTATGAGACTAAAGATGTAACATGATGTTATTGTTTATGTTCATGTTGCGACTATACCATCCTGATGTTGTTCATATGCATACTGTGAGTATGTTATTTAACTGACTCCCACCTGCTCTTCACGAATGCAGGTTAAGCAGTTGGCGGGTGACGAGGCAGGGCGAGTGGTGGTCTTGCCTTTTATTATTGCTTATTTATTTGCTTCCCCAAATTTATCTTTCTCCCTCGAAAGCCTCTTCAACAATTCAGCCCTGAACTTCAACGTCTCCTAACTTTTCGTTTTTCGAAAAAAAAAAAAAGTTAGTTTTTTCACAATTAAAATCATCATTTGCAAAATGAAGAGTTGAGGGAAAAAATTTACCTATGCACCTGAAAATTTAGGTATGGGGTCAGGACAGACGTACGTTCGTCTGAGGCGAGACCGCTCTGAGAGATCGTTAAAGGGTTCCCGGTGATGAGTTGTGCACGGCGCGTAGGAACAATTTGTGCAAAATTACTCAACTTCTGCCTCACGTAGCTAGATCTGCACAGCTCGTGCCCGATCTTGCGCCGCGAGCTCCCTAGCACGTGTTACGGACAAGAGCTCAACAAAGGAGAAGGCATCGGAAAAGACAGAACTTTAATCGAAAGTTGGGATTTTTCAGGCAATGGACAGAAATTCAGGGACGGGAGAAGGCGAGGACGATGGAATCGCCGGTGAGGACAAGGTGGAGAAGGAAATGGATAACGTGAGGTGAGATTAGGGTTGCGTAGTTGAGTTATTTGGGTTTGTATTGTTGGGCCCAGAAGTAGTATTTTATTTTTATTGTGCAAGATTGTTGTTATTTTCTTTTTTTTTGGCTTTTACTTCAGCCTGCTCTAGAAAATCAACATTTCACAAGAAGGTTCAAATAATTTGTCTAGGAATTTATCTAGACATGCTTACGTGGTTCAGCGAATTTAGTGATCATTAGAAATTCAACGAACCAGAATTAAAAAATGAATTAGTTAAACTTCAATGATAATTAAAAATCAAATTATATTGTCAATAAAAGATCATTACCGAACACCTAGACTAAAATTTAGAGTGTACGGTAAGCATCATAAACTAACTTATAACTAATATAGTTGTTTCATATACTCAAATACGTTTGACTTTGAATGGCAAGTTTTTTTAGTTGGATTTATCTCATAAGTTTCATAATTTTTCAAAAAGTCAGTTGAAGTTTTTATTTCAATTAATTTATCAGACAATTTTACCAAACACTTTTAATATATCAATTAGAAATATTATTCATAAGCCATATAAATTTTACTTATAATCTATCAACTAATTTTTTAGCTAGTTCACCAAACATGTTTAGTATAACTATGATCAGATCCAAACTAAAATTGATTAAAACAATTAACCACTCATACTATTTCAAAAAATTTATGCAATTTAATACTCAAATTTTATAATTTAGAATACAATAACATTTATATTTAATATATAATGATAAATACATTTTAAAAATAAAAATTGTGTTTAACGGTTAGTCACAAGCATTTGTCATCTATCATTATATAAAAAAATAACCTTTTTACAAATTTAGAAACTTTTTCCCGCCAAAATTATTAAATATATTCTATACTATTGTGCCTAAATCAACTCAACTTCGTCGATCCTTGATTTGAATTGGCTCTTTTGTGACTCTAAAAATTAGAGGTTACTTTCTCTATCTTTCTTTTTTATATAGTAATTGTTGGACAAATTTGAATAGGCAAAAAAGTCGGTTCATTAATTGTGTAAATATTTATTTCTCTTTTTCCTTTTTTTAGTTTATCAAAACCGTTGTTTGACAATAAATATTTATTTTTTTTTCCTATTTTTAGCATAAATCTACTCGAGTTACAAAATCTCATTGCATAGTGTTTAAAAAATCTCATCCTTATCTATACAGATCTGAAAAAATAAAATAAAATAGAAATCAATTCATAATTACTACTAGAAATCCATTATCTACTTTAAGAAGCTAATTTTCTTCGGTCTAATTACTAATATTTTTATAAATATTATAAGTTAACCATACAAAAAAGTATAATAATAATTTTGAAATGGTGTGTAATCAAATTTTTTTATATTCCCTTATACAAAATAATTTTACATTGTTTGATCCCGAATATTTAATTTATAATTATTAAGTATTATTTATCCTCCTCTTTAATTTATAATTATTTTTTTTCTTCCTCTTTTTAAATAGGATCAATAGTAGTTTTCACTTCCGTCATTGAGTGACTCAAACTCAATGTCTATTTATAATATTGTTAATTTAATATTGTTCTCGTGCATGGCACGGGTACACACTGGATTTTAATTTAAGGCACCCAAAACAATAAAATCTGTAACAGTGGCTGGCTGCCGACACCACCTTCCCAAACCCGAACCAAACCTTCACGCGCAGGCTTGGAGCCAGGTAAGGCATTAGCCTCGGTTACCAGAAACCATTTGTCGATTGTGGTTCTTCCTCGCTCTTCTTCCCCACACAGATTATATTTGCCAGTTGCCATTCTCATCCCCAAAAGACTTTTTTTGTTAAACAAAATAAAAAATAAAAAATTTAATTATCTTTCGTGTCAGTTGTCAGTATGTACGATTCTACACACACAGAACACGCACTGGACGCCTCACTGGTATGTTTTCCGGTCACCATTTTCCTGTGTTTCTGTTCAATTATTTGTTCTTTTTTTTTTTTCTTTTCTCCCAGTCACTGATTTTTGTTCTTAATGTCAGCTTTTACACTAAACATACACACACACCCACACTCGTGGGCTGTTAAAATTTTGCTTCTTGGGCATTTTTCTTGAAGGAGTTCGGTTCAAGTTGATAGTTCGATTTAATGAATTTTGCTTTGGTTTGATTGCATGATCTGTTAACTTTTGCTCACTATTTTTCAATTCACCCAAGAAAAGTGCCCAATTCATCTATGTTTTAAAAAAAAAAAAATTAAAATTAAAAATCCTGTCTTTATGCTTTACATTGCTTTGCTTGAGCAGGGAATTCCATGAACATGAAATATGTGAAATTCAAAAGTGCCCATTTCATTTAATTGTTAAAAAATAAAAAATAAAAATTATAGTAAAAAAATCCTGTCTTTATACTTACATTGCTTTGCTTCAGCAGGGGACTCCATGAACATGAAATATGTGAAATCAGTATAAAATCTCAAGAGCTATTCCAGTAAATTCTTGAAAAGAAGAAAGAAAAAGACCCCCAAAAAAAAAAATGCAGCATCCGAAATCCGAATCCGACATTGCCAGCCTGGCCGCCTCGTCACCCTCGAGGTCCCCTAAACGGGCCATGTACTATGTTCAGAGCCCGTCTCGCGACTCTCATGATGGCGACAAGTCATCAATGCACGCCACCCCAAACTTTGCTAGCCCAGTAGAGTCCCCCTATCATCCCTCGTCTGGCCGCCACTCGAGGAACTCCTCCGGCAGCCGCTTCTCCGGCATCTTTCGCTCGTCTTCCGGCAGGAAAGTGGCCGGAAAGAGGAATGACAAGGGCTGGCCGGAGTGTAATGTGATCGTGGAAGAGGGTCAATATGACGAGTTTGCTGATGAGAAGGCGTACACTAGACGGTGCCAGGCTTTAATGGCGATTTGCGGCTTTTTCGTGCTTTTCACGGTGTTTTGTTTGATTATATGGGGTGCCGGGAGGCCCTTTAAACCCGAAGTTGCTGTTAGGGTATAAATATACTGTTTATTGATTTAATTCTGTTTTTTCTTGTGTTTGTTCTGCTATTTCTGGTTTGAAGTAGGATTTGTGAATTTGGGAATTCAATATATTAGCCTGTGAGGTTTTTAGTCTTAACTGCAGAAAAATTTAATTGTCTTAGTTGCAAAGAAGAAGAACATTACAATTCTTGCGCGGAGGTAATTTGTATTTTTGAATGATTACTGTAGATTGGCTTAATCTCAGAGGTAATTTTGAGATTTGTCTCTATTTTGTGCATTCATGAAGTGCTGATATTGCCTATTTGCCTCCTCTTAGAACTTATGTGTCTTGCTTTTATTTTTCCATTAGATAATTTATCTTTCGAAGTTTTTGGAATAATAGCTTTTCCTTCAAGCTCAGCAGTGTTTAACTTTCTCCCTGCAGAGTTTGACTGTCAACAATATGTACATTGGTTCGGGTTCAGACTTCAGTGGGGTCCAGACAAGAATGCTTACCGTGAACAGTTCTCTGAAGATTAGTGTGTACAATCCAGCCACATTCTACGGGATTCATGTGAGCGCGACACCTGTCAATCTCGTCTATTCGGATGTAGTTGTTGCAACCGGACAGGTAGATATCTCATATCTATGGGACCTTCTTGTTTTGCTGTTTTTTGTCTTTGCAAATTAGATCTTTCATAAGCTTTTTCCCCATTTTTATATTAATGTATTGGAAAAAATGTCGAAGTTGAAAAGTGATTGTTCAGTCGAGTACTTTCATGTTAGATTGCATATGTGACATTTTCAGGTGGAGTATTCAATTTCGGGTTCTGTTTAATTGGGAAGAGAAGCGGTGCTTTTATCCACAAATTCCTTTTAATTGCACGTTCCTTTTGCAAAATGTGATTTTGAAGGGAACAATATTAAGAAACGTGATAATTTAGGATTCGTATATAAGATCACCGTGAATTTGTAATTGCGAAGAAGTTTATCCGAAAAGGAGGCTGTTCCATGCTTCTATGAGTGTGATTGATATACACTATAAGTTAGCTTATAGTTTATCTGGTTAGTTTATAAGTTAGCTCATAACTTCCTTGGGTAGCTTTTCAATTAAGCCCGTTAAACTTTTTATTTCAGCTAGCTAATCAGCTAATTTTACCCATATAAGCTAGATTTTTCAGCCTTAAGTCATAATCAGCTGTAAGTTCAAAATTCACTTAAAAACTATAAGCTAATGTTTACCAAACATATCCTATGCTTTTGTTCCTTCAAATTTTCTTTCGAGACTTCAGTAACATGTAATGATTTTCTCACACGCTTTTTGTGCAGCTAAGAAAATACTATCAACACCGAAAAAGTCAAAAAATCATGTTGGTGCACATAGAAGGAGCAAAGGTCCCTTTGTACGGTGCCGGAGAAAGTCTAGTCACCACAAACAATGCTGTTAAGGTTCCATTGACATTGGAGTTTCAAATCACATCAAGAGGAGATGTTGTCGGTAAGCTCGTTAGGACAAAGCATCGCAAAAGAGTTTCATGCCCGTTAGTAATGGACTCGGGTAGCAACAAGCCCATCAAATTCAACAAGGGTTCTTGCACATATAGCTGAATTAAAATTGGTGTTTGAAAAAAAAATTGGCTGTAAGTTAAAAGGTGGGAGCTTTTGGGAAGATGTAATAAATTTGGGAATTGTAAAGAATGTGAAGATTCTACCTATTCTACCCACTATTATCATTTTGTGCTTTTCTTCATTTTGTGCTTTTCTTCATTTTGCCCTTTTCTGGAGAGGTTATTGTTGTGTGGAATTTAAGCTAATGATGTTTGAATCCTTGATCTTTATAGGGATTTTGTAATTTTTTTATTTTTTTTTTATTT
>BKCP01010404.1:9695-21557 GCA_008636005.1 Striga asiatica
TTTGAATTTGAGAATTATGATTTGTCTTTTATGATTTGGAACTTAATGAATGCTAGTGAGGTTTATGATTTAATATTCGAGCATGCTATCTTTCGTTTTAATGTGGTTGCTTTTTCGGATAAAGGCTTTTGGTAAATTTGAGTAGCGCCCACTGAGTTTTTAATTAAATTAAAGTTTGCGAAAAATTTATTGTGATTTTTGTTAAATAAATTCGGTAAATCCTTTAAAATAAAGTGGGGCGTTACAGTTTGGTATCAGAGCCAGTCTGCGTTTCTGTAGACTGGTTTATAAGTGATTATGTGTTTAGATTTTGAATTATGACCACTCGTCTTCGTCACGCTGCGCTGCTTAAGGTATGTGTTTAAATAAGTATCGAGAAATGCTTATGATATGCAATATGATGTCTAGAAGTTTGCATGAGTAGTAATGAACTACCTTTGCTTGGAAATGTTGAAATTCGGGGCTTAGGAATCTACCCACCATTGAATGATTTTGAACTCTAGTGTTTCATGGAGAACTCTAGATTTTCTAGATTTATTTAAATTTTGTTTTGTTGTTAAATTTTTCGGCTTGTTCAGTGTAGAACAATGGCCACTCGTAACCGCAATGCTCGCAACCGTCAGCAAACCCCACCCCCACCTCCATCTCCACCTCGCCAGCAGGCCCCTCCGGCCATGGATTTTCCCCGACTCATAGTCCAGTTCCAGGGCATGAATGCACCAACTTTCTCGGGGAGTGAGGCCCCCACTGCTATGCTTGAGTGGATGAAGGAGCTTGATAAGATCTTCGCTGTGCTCCCTCTTCCCGATAGACAGCGAGTAGCCCTCGCCGCCTTCCAGATGAAGGCAGATGCTTCCGACTGGTGGGTCGAACACTGGGCTCGGAAGCCAGAGGCTGAGCTCAATGCCCTGACTTAGGAGCAGATGAAGGCGATGGTTCGTAGCAAGTTCCTCCCTCAGAGTTTTTGGGACCGCATGGAGCACGAGTTCTACCATCTTCAGCAGGGCAATACCAGCGTGGACGACTACATCCGCACTTTCACCCGAATGTGCCTTTTTGCTGGTGATTCTGTGAACACCGACGAGAAGAAAGCCAACAAGTTTCTGAAAGGGCTGAATCCGAGAATCCGTGAGCTAGTTGGGAGTCACAGACTGTTGTCTTATGACGACACCGTCAGTCGGGCTCAAAGAGTGGAGAGCCTTCTCGTCCCGTCAGATCCTGTTCCTTCTTTTTATCATGCTGCTCAGCCTATCCAGGCTGTATCTCCTGCCATTCTGCCGTCATCTTATCAGCCGCCGCTCATCTCGCAGGCGCCATATCAGTATCCTATTCAGTATGCGCCTGTTCCCCCATCCTCTGGTTCCAACAAGAGGAAAAGTGATCATCACGGCAAGAAGAACGGGAAGAAGAACACCGGGAGGCGTGACGACCGACCCAATCAGGGTCAACAGTCGAGGTGTCCCAAATGCGACAAGTCCCATCCTGGCGAGTGCTTGGCAGGCCAGCGTGTGTGTTTCAACTGTTATCGTCTCGGCCATTTCGCCTTCGCTTGTCCCGAGCCTAAGAGGCAGCAGCACCAGCAGCAGCTCCTCCCACCGCCACCTCCTCATTAGCAGCAGCAGGCCAGACAGCCCCCACCGCACCAGCAGAGGACTGGAGGCCAGGCTCGTGTCTACACCATCACTCATGACGAGGCGGCCAACAACAACACAGGTACCATGTGCGGAATGCTTTCGTTATCCAACGTGCCTGTCTTTGCTTTGTGTGATACTGGAGCAACCCATTCGTTTATTTCATCCCATTGTCTTGAGGCCTTGTCTTTTGTGAATGTTTGCCAAGTTGATCCTCTCGAGGTTAGCCTAGCCTCGGGAAAAACTATTGTGTCTGATTCTTTGGTGCGTGATCTTCCTGTTTCTATTGGTGGGCGTGTTTTCGAAGCTGATGTTTATGTGATTGAAATGCGAGACTTCGACGTGATCTTGGGCATGGATTGGCTCACTCGTTATCAAGCGGATATCCGGTGCCAGGAGCGTGAAGTCACCCTCTTCCCCGATTCCGATCAGCCTGTTGTCTTTCATGGGGTGAATTCGAGGACTGTGCCTCGAGTCATCTCTTCTTTGCAAGCTAGGAAGAACCTTTCCAAGGGTAGCTGTCAAGGCTATCTTGTCTCTTTGGTGTCCGATGCCGTTGATGAGCGTACGCCCGAGAGAGTATCCATCGTCTGCGAGTACCTTGATGTCTTTCCCGATGAGCTGTCAGGAGGACCGCCCAACCGTCAAGTTGAATTCACCATCGATCTCGTTCCAGGAGCCGGCCCCGTTTCTAAGGCTCCCTATCGTATGGCGCCAAAGGAGCTTCAAGAGCTCAAGGCCCAAATCCAAGAACTGCTGAAGCTCGATTTTATCCGACCGAGTGTTTCTCCGTGGGGTGCGCCCGTCCTATTCGTGAAGAAGAAAGACGGATCCATGCGCATGTGTATCGATTATCGCGAGCTTAACCATCTGACGGTTAAGAACAAGTACCCTCTTCCTCGTATTGAGGATCTCTTCGACCAGCTGAGGGGAGCCAGCGTCTTCTCGAAGATCGATTTGAGGTCTGGCTATCATCAGCTGAAGATCCGGGAGTCGGATATCTCTAAGACCACGTTCCGTACCCGATATGGCCACTACGAGTTTGTGGTAATGCCATTCGGACTCAGCAATGCCCCGGCCGTGTTCATGGACCTTATGAATAGGGTCTTCCATCCTTATCTGTACCAGTTCATTATCGTTTTCATCGACGACATTCTGGTCTATTCTCGAGACATCGATCAGCACAAGGAGCATCTGAGGATTGTGCTGGTGACTCTTCGCAGAGAGAAGCTGTACGCGATGTTTTCGAAGTGTGAGTTCTGGCTGGATCGGGTGGCTTTCCTTGGCCACATTGTGACAGCTAGAGGCATTGAGGTGGATCCCAGCAAGATAGAGGCTGTGAGCAAGTGGGAAACACCAAGAAGTGCCAGCGACGTTCGTAGTTTCCTGGGGTTAGCAGGATACTACAGGAGATTCATCGAGGGCTTTTCGAAGATAGCCCGACCCCTAACCAACCTTACGAAGAAGGCCGTGAGGTTTGAGTGGAGTTTTGAGTGCGAGGATAGTTTCCAGGAGTTGAAGAGGAGACTTACCACCGCACCCGTCTTGTCGATTCCCGATCCTACTTTGGAGTTCACCATTTATAGTGACGCTTCGAAGATGGGTTTGGGATGTGTCCTAATGCAGCAAGGGAAGGTTGTAGCTTATGCTTCGAGGCAGCTGAAGCCTCATGAGCAGAACTACCCCACTCATGATCTTGAGTTAGCTGCTGTTGTCCACGCCTTGAAGATTTGGCGGCACTACCTCTATGGAGGCAAGTGTGAGATTTTCACCGATCATAAGAGCTTGAAGTATATCTTTACTCAGAAGGAGCTTAATATGCGCCAAAGGAGATGGCTTGAGTTGGTCAAGGACTACGATTGCACGATTAGCTACCATCCCGGGAAAGCTAACGTGGTCGCCGACGCGTTGAGTCGGAAGAGTCATGGCCAGTTGTCTTGCTTGTTCACCGATCAGGATGTCCTAGTTCGGGAGTTCGAGCGACTGCAGTTAGAGGCAGTGGAGTCGACTTCGACAGCCGGAGGTGTGTTGACCGCCTTGGTTGTGGGACCGACTCTTCGTGAGAGAATTATCGCCGAGCAGCCGAATGATCGTTTCCTTTGTCGAATGAAGGAGTTGATGTTAGCCGGTCGAGTTGGAGGATTCGCAGTCGCATCTGATGGGGCATTAGTCTTCGAGGGTAGACTATGTGTTCCGAAGGTGTGGGAGCTGCGAAAGGAGATATTGAGAGAAGCCCATAGTGCCCCGTACACCATCCATCCTGGTAGCTCGAAGATGTATCAGGACCTCCGGAAGTCATTTTGGTGGCGAGGTATGAAGAGGCAAGTGGCCCGTTTCGTGAGTGGTTGTCTAGTGTGTCAGCAAGTGAAGGCTGAGCACCAGAAACCCGGAGGCATGTTGCAGCCGCTTGAGATTCCCATGTGGAAATGGGAGCGACTCACGATGGATTTCTTGGTAGGTTTGCCGAGATCGAGATCCGGTCACGATTCTATTTGGGTGATTGTGGATCGACTCACGAAGTCCGCCCACTTTCTGCCCGTCCGGACGACTATGAAGGCTAGTGCGTATGCCGAGTTGTTCGTTGATGAGATCATCAAACTTCATGGAGTGCCCGTGGAGATTGTGTCTGATCGTGACTCGAAGTTCACGAGCCAGTTCTGGAAGACTCTGCACCGAGCCATGGGGACAAGGTTGGAGTTCAGTACCGCCTTTCATCCTCAGACAGATGGTCAGTCGGAGCGGACGATCCAGTATTTAGAGGATATTTTGAGGGCTGTGGTCTTGGACCGGAGCCTGACTTGGGAGACTGCGCTCCCGTTGGTCGAGTTGTCTTATAACAACAGCTACCACTCCTCGATCAAGATGGCCCCTTACGAAGCTTTGTATGGACGGAAGGTCCGAACACCTTTGTATTGGGATGAGGTCGGAGAGAGGAAGATCATGGGTCCGGAGTTCGTTCGTAGGACTTCGGAGGCTGTTGAGTCGATCCGGAAGCATATCCGGTCTGCCCAGGAGAGGCAGAAGGTGTATGCAGGTCGGGATAGGCGAGAGCACGAGTACGCTGTTGGTGATCATGTCTTTCTGAAGGTTTTTCCCATGAAGGGTGTTATTCGCTTCGGGAAGAAGGGGAAGCTTCGGCCTCGCTATATCGGACCCTTCGAGATCCTAGCTCGAGTCGGGAACTTGTCGTATCGGTTAGCTTTACCACCGGACTTGTCAGGGGTGCATGATGTGTTTCATGTCTCCATGCTGCGTAGATATGTACATGATCCCGACCATGTGGTGGACTTCGGCGAGCTGCAGGTCGAGCGAGACCTCACCTATGAGGAGGTGCCGGTTGCCGTACTGGACCAGAAGGTTCATCAGCTGAGGAACCGGGCAGTGAGTTTGGTGAAGGTGCTATGGAGCCGACACAATGAGTCCGAGGCGACTTGGGAGAAGGAAGCCGAGATTAGGAGGAGATATCCAAACTTCGCTTTTTGATCTCTTTGTACTCTTTCGTGTTCTAGTTATCGTTGTTTTATTTCGAATTCTGAGGACGGAATCCTTTGTTAGGTGGGTAGACTGTAATGCCCCGTTTATTAGTAGATTATTTGGGATTTATTATTATTATTTTATTTCTATTATTGTTGCTATTATGATTGTTATTTTTAATTAGTGATAATATTTATATTTTATTTTATTGAATGCCATTATGTTTATCTATTTGTCAAATGTGATTAAATGTTATATGTCTAATTGTCTAATTGATTTTGTGATTTACTAAATTATTAATATGAATAAATGTGTATGTAATAATGTGTAAAGTATATATATTCATTTTTCGGTTTTTTTTTTATGGCGCGATTGCATTCAAAATTGAGCCCGATAATTTTGTTGGAATCGAATTGGGACCGAATATATCTGTTTAAATTTTTATTTGAGCCCGTGAGCTGTTTTGTTGTCCCAACCGGCCCAAAAATCTTATTGGCCCAAATTTCTCGGGCCCGGCCCGACAGATTTCCTTTTTCTTTTATTTTGGACGTGATTTTTGTGTTGTCTTGGACAACAAGATTTTATTTTCCCAAACCTAATTATATGTATATATATTTGTCTTTCCTTTCTTTTGTTCTCTGGTACGCAACTAAGAAAAAAAAATCCCTCACGTCTCTCCCAATCTGCTCTCTCGTCATCGAACGTTTCTTTTTTTTTCTTCATCATCGATCATCACCTCCATCTTCATCCTCACCATCTCGCTGTAATTTTTGCGTTCGTTCCGATCATCTCCTTCCCTCATCATCATCCTCGACGTGAACCAATTCCGGCGACCCCCTGCTGCATTTTTCCGGCGACTTCTGTTCGTCCTTCGAGCAGCCCGCGAGCCCCGACACCGTGACCACTTCCGAACGTGATCTCCGACGAGCAACTTCCCCGTCCGGTGACCTTGCGGCGACAACCGGCGACCGACCAGCAGCAGCGACTTCTTTCTTTCCGTGCACAACGAGCCTTCTTTTCCGGCGAGACGAGTTTACCGTCGAGCTTTCGTGTTCGTGACGTTTTCGAGTTTCCCGAGAACGGTACCTCGTCGTTTTTCCGTCTCATTTAATTCATATATGTTCGTTAAATTGTTCATATTCATGTTGTGCTCGTGTTATATTTTAATGTGAATTTATTGTTGAATATGTGCAAATATATGAATTGTTGTGATTATTGTATTCGTATGTTCGGGATCGCTTCGATTTTCTCAAAAATCGAACGAGACCTCGAAAGTCGTGTAAGTCGGTGGATAATGGAACAATGTCGAGTCCTTGGTCTTATGAAAAGGCCTCGGACGATAATTTATGTGTTGTGATTTAATTGCCAAATAGTCGAGCTTGTTAATCGCTGTTTTGATGTTCGGATTTTTAAAAATAGCTCGCTGCTCGAAACGATGTGAAATTTTGAGGGATGTGTTATCTGTTCATATTCTGCCTTGTGTAAAATTGTCATAATTTTTGGAGACCTGTAGCTATTTTTAACAATTAATTTGTATTCTGTCCAGAATATTGTTAAATGCATAATAAATTCATGCTTGACTGAAATGAGCTGAAATTCGAGTATGTCGTGCTTCTGTGACTTATATGTGTTGTGTTAAATGTTTGGAATTTTTGGAGTTGATTGGATATGGATAATATTTTATTTATTGATTCGGCAGAAATGTTGTTTGAATTTTTAAAAATCGCTTACTGCATGGAAAATACTGAAATTTTTCTGAGAATCATATTTTAGGTGTTTGATCATGTTTGTAAAATATGGGAATTTTTAGTATCTGTTTTGATTCAGTTTGAATTTAAATTTGTTAAACTGCTGTTGTTCGTTTGAATTTTTAAAAATAGCAGCAGTTATCATTTAAAGTTGAAATTTTTATAAGTGAGCTTTGACATACTGAATGTTGTTGTGAAAAATTTTCAGGTTCAGATTCATTCATTAAGTCTGAGTATGGATTAATGAGCTCTTTTTGTTGAATTACTGTTCGAATTTTATAAAACAGGATATTTCGAGTTTAAAGCTGAAACTTTGTGATTTTACATGTTTCTGGGAGATAAAATTTTGTATAAATTTTCAGAGCTTAATTCGTACAATATCTTGACCTTTTATTTTTCACGCGATTAAATAATTTCTATTTCCGAACATGATTTTTTAAGAAAATTTTGGGAATCGACTTGCTTTTAGTTTTTATGTGAGTTTGACTTGGTCAATCCTTAGATGGATTCATATGATCTGGTGTGTGTTTTGATCAAGTTAAGAGATGAGTCTTAGTGTTCCAATTCCACAGGATTTCACGAACTACTTAGTCAAAACAAGTTCGACTAGGTCTGCTTTTGTGATTTCCGATTAAAGTCAAGATAGATATTCATTGTAGGATCTTGACATAATGTAGGTGTTTGAGGAGTCGAGCCTTGGTCCTCATCTTTTCTGATTTGCTATCATCAATCCGAAATTTCCAGGTGGGTTATTCTAAAATTATCTATGCATATGTGTGATTTAAATTGTGATGAACGTTTGGTGTGATCTATGTATGAAAATGAACATGTAGCCTATCGATGTGAGCTTGATGGCCATCGATACGGTTGTCCCCGTATGATAAGATACGGTTACCCTGTGAGGTAAATCTCATTAAGACCTATGAGAAGGCCGTGTCATTGATGTGGCACGCACTCCCATGTTTCACTGATATGGCATGGCTTAGCTTTGATGAGCATAGATGTACATGAGTGAGTCTTTGATGAGACTAGAGTCATTGATGTGACTAGAGATGTGACATGATTTAATTGTTTATGTTCATGCTGCGACCATGCCATTTATAAGTTATTCATGTGCATAGTGTGAGTACGATAGTTAACTGTACTCACTCCCACCTGCTCGTAACTGATGCAGGTTAAGCAGCTGGCAGGTGACGAGACAAGACGGGTGGTGGTTATGTCATTTATTATTGCTTATTTAATTTTGCTTCCGCTTAGTTTATGAACTCATGTTGAAAATTTGGATATTGATTATGTCGTTTTGAATTTGAGAATTATGATTTGTCTTTTATGATTTGGAACTTAATGAATGCTAGTAAGGTTTATGATTTAATATTCGAGCATGCTATCTTTCGTTTTAATGTGGTTGCTTTTTCAGATAAAGGCTTTTGGTAAATTTGAGTAGCGCCCACTGAGTTTTTAATTAAATTAAAGTTTGCGAAAAATTTATTGTGATTTTTATTAAATAAATTCGGTAAATCCTTTAAAATAAAGTGGGGCGTTACATTGCCAGCAGGTGAAAGCCGAGCGTAAGGTTCCACCGGGTCTCTTGCAGCCTTTAGAGATCCCGCAGTGGAAGTGGGAGAAGCTGACCATGGATTTTGTCACGGGATTACCGATGTCGTGCAGGCACCATGACGCGGTATGGGTTGTAGTGGATCGGCTGACGAAGTCGGCCCACTTTATGCCCGTCAGAATGGACATGTCCATGGACCAGCTAGCAGATATGTACCCCTAGGGAATCGTTTGACTCCATGGCGTTCCTGCCGAGATTATATCAGATCGAGATCCCAGGTTTACCGGCCATTTCCGGGAGAGTCTGAACGAGTCTATGGGGACGAAGTTGAAGTTTAGCTCCGCATATCACCCACAGACCGATGGACAGTCGGAACGGACCATTCAGACGCTTGAGGATATGCTTCGAGCTTGTGTTCTAGGGCGTGGTGGTTCGTGGGAGGAGTTGTTACCCACTGTGGAATTTTCCACAACAACAGCTATCACTCGTCGATCAAGATGGCACCGTTTGAAGCTTTTATACGGTCTCAAGTGCCGCTCACCCCTTTATTGGGATGAAGTTGGCGAGAAATAGGTTATCGGTCCCAAGTTGATCGAGGACACGGTACAGAAGGTTGCTGAGATCCGAGCGAAGCTGAGAGAGGCACAGAGCCGACAGAAAGCCTACGCTAACAAGCATAGAAGGGAGCTTGAGTTCGAGCAGGGAGACAAGGTATTCCTGAAAGTCACACCGTTGAAGGGCATTGTACTATTCGGGAAGAGGGGGAAGCTGCAGCCCCAATTCATAGGACCATTCGATATTCTCGAACGAGTTGGCATAACAGCCTACCGTCTGGTGTTACCCCCAAAGCTCTCAGATGTACACAACGTCTTCCATGTGTCGATGTTGAGAAAGTACGTGTACGATCCGAGCCACGTAGTGAACTTTGGTAAGCTAGAGGTCGGGCAGAACCTGACATACGATGAGCAGCCGGTAGCAGTTCTGGACCGGAAGGTCCGTCGGCTAAGGAACAGAGATATAGAGCTCGTCAAAGTTTGCTGGAGTCGCCACGACGAGTCGAAAGCCACTTGGCAGAGAGAGGCCGAGATCAGAGCTCGTTATCCAGATTTCAAGTTTTGAGATTTTCAGATGTATATATACATGTACTTTTATTTTATCTTCTGTACATAATTTGTAGTAGGAGTCTGGCCTAATACCTTAGTTTTGTATTTTCGAGGACGGAAATATTTTAAGGAGGATAGGTTGTAACACCCCAAATCAGTAATAATATTAAGAACGGTTTCACTGCTCGACTATAAGTGAAATCCGTAATTTTCAGAATTTTTTCGAGTTATATTTTATATGCTAAATGCTCAAATATAATAGATTATTCTTTGGAATATTCTATATCAAGTTTAAGTCAAGATCAATCCATTAATTTGGGTTGTTAAATTATAACTATTCAACTCGAGAATTTATTCAGCTTCGAACCCTAGTTTGGCTCCGAGCCATTTTTCTAGTTAATCTCTAGCATAGCCGAGTCTTGGTATTTTTATACTTAGAATATTTTTCTAATTGTATAAGAATATCAAAGTAAACCTTGGACATTTTATAGTCGAACCCTAGCACCTACCCGAGCCATTCGAGCCACGACCCCGCCCAAGGTCCCGGGTCAAGGTCCGAGACCAAGCCTAAGTCCTAACCAACTCTTGGTATATTTTCTAAGTCATAGGGACACAAGAAAAACCTCAAAAACCGGTCCAGGTGTCATTCACGCGCCCAAACCGAAGTCCACGCGCAGCAGGCCCTGCCCACGCGCCCAACACACCACGCACGCGTCCAACAGGCCTACCCCGCACGCAGTCCGCGCGGCCCAGCCAAAGCCGCGCCCAGTGCCCTGCGCCAGCCCAGCGCCCAGCGTGACAAGCCCATCTTCCGAGCCCATTTCCAAGAGATCCGGCCCACTTCTTTCAAGACCCAAAGGCTGCAAATATTAGGGACTTATTAAGGATTAATCTAAGCTTAAGTTGCCCTAAGAAAGTTTAAGCCTTAATCTTTTGGCCCTAAGCTAAAGTGGGTGCATGTGCATGCATTATTTTAATGCACATGTGTAAGTCTTGTCCCCTTGTCTCTAGTGCTGCTGTACCAGACCTTGTCTCCTGCAAAGATACTCTAGAAATGCACCAAGATGCCCTCGAAAACAGTGCCCAAGTCAGCCCCTAAGTCCCCATGCATGAAGAGTGGAGAAATTCCACTTAAGATGGTATCCCATGAGCCATTCTTGTAAAATACGCCCCACCACCTATATAAGACTTCATATTCAGCTCTTATCATCCCTTTGACACCTTATAGTTCGAGCACTTAGTGATAAATCAAGATAAAAAACGAGAAGGCACCATAGCCCTTACCGTGCGCACGCGCCTAACCCGGGTGGAGGAGGAACCGAGCCACATCAAGTTCCAGCCGAATTCTCTTAGGGCTTATCACTTTCCAAGTATTCCTTGGAATTTTATAAGCCTCTGGAGTTCACCATGCTCGGCCAATTCAGTCCGAAGGCAAGACAAGTCCCTCAAAGCCGTGCCTAACCCTATACCAAGCCCTACTCGCCATTTCTCTCGTTCGGTGAAGGTTAGCCCGAACCATCATTCTCTCAAAATTATTTAATGATATTTTAGGATTTTTCATGAAGAAAAATCAAGCCATGCCCGTGATTAAACCTAATTTCCGAATTTTACAAATATATGGCCTTAAAAATAAATTTTTAGTAGCAAGCATGCCTAAGTCGAAATTTATATATAAATCACCCTCATTTATCATGTCATTGATGCTGAAAAAGTTTGAGCCTAATTGGAGTTTGTTTGTTCGGTCAAATCGTTCATGAAAATGTGCCATTTTGGACCCCCGAGCCTTAGTATTGTACATGCAAGATATTCCACATGCATTAGACCCTATAGTCATCATTTTGGATGTTAAAAATTCGGACCTAAGTAGTTTTATAAGTTATGAAGGTTGGTTCGATGAGTTCGGGCTAGTAGGTGCCATATAGGCCCTCCCGAGCCACATGCAAAATGATCCGAGTCGTTCTAGCATTTTATGTGATAAATATACTTTTTATATAATATCATGAGGTTATGTTATGCATGTCACCGGAAAAAGTCACCGGAGGTCCGGCAAGGGCCGGCTTGCGCTAGCGCCCGGTCCCAGTGCTTGCAGAGGCTAACCCCTGTCAGTGCCCGCGCCCGGTAGGCGCGGCGCGCAGCCGCGTGCACGCAACAGCGCCCGCAGCGCCCAGTGCGTGCCGTGTGCCTAGTAAGTAGCGCCCAACACCCTTCGACAGCGCCCGGCAGCGCTGTCCACGCCCATGCATGCGTGGTTTCGAGCCAGCAGCACGTACCCCGCGCAGATGTAAGCCCGAGTAGTGTCAGCATGCGTGGTGGCCGCACCCAGCGTGCCCAAGCCACGCGCACGGTGCCCG
>BKCP01010415.1:0-26841 GCA_008636005.1 Striga asiatica
TTGCGAGCTGGTCGAAGTCGAGCGATGATTTGAACAGCTTCGTAGCTGTGAAACGTTTAAGTTTTTCAACTCGTCTTCTCCCAACCCTTCTTGCGAGCTGGTCGAAGTCGAGCAACGATTTGAACAGCTTCGTAGCTGTGTCGATTGTTCGTTATCTGGATGTGTATCAAATTTAATTGTTCGAGAATATCCATTCTTGTAAGCGCGTCCTTTCATAATTGTTTTTACTGGTATGATGGAGATTAGTGGTGTGCTCGAGATTCTACTCGAGAGTTCTGTATGTTTAATGGTTGTGCTAGCCGACTTCGTAGTCGAAGGCTGCGTAGCCTGCTCGAGATTCCGCTCGAAAGTTTTACAACTTCGTAGTTATGTTAGCCGACTTCTCAGTCGAAGGCTTCGTAGCCTGCTCGAGATTCCGCTCGAGAGTTTTACAACTTCGTAGTTGTGAAATTCGACTTCGTAGTCGAAGGCTTCGTAGCCTGCTCGAGATCCCGCTCGAGTTTTACAACTTCGTAGTTGTGAAATTCGACTTCGTAGTCGAAGGCTCCGTAGCCTGCTCGAGATTCCGCTCGAGAGTTTTACAACTTCGTAGTTGTGAAATTCGACTTCGTAGTCGAAGGCTCCGTAGCCTGCTCGAGATTCCGCTCGAGAGTTTTACAACTTCGTAGTTGTGTCGGTCGACTTCGTAGTCGAGGGCTTCGTAGCCTGCTCGAGATTCCACTCGAGAGTTTTACAACTTCGTAGTCGTGTTAGTTGATATCATAATCTTTGGAAAGTTAGTCGGCTTCATAGCCGTTTTGAAAAAATTAATTTTTCATGCATTCATATTGGAGTCGACTCATAAATGTAAGAAAACATAATTGAAGCATAAACAAATTCATTTCATCATTGGATTCAATTCAGACATTGTTCAGTACAAAGAGTAATTCGAAATATTGCCTTAAGCGTAAAAGCGTTTGAGGTGAATCACATGCCAGGATCGCGGGAGTTGTCGACCTTCTCCATCCTCAAGTTCGTATGCGCCTCTCTCGAGCACCTTTGTGATTGTGTAGGGTCCTTCCCAGTTTGCTTCGAGCTTGCCGACATGTTTTAGAGCGTCGGCCCGTTTGAGGACGAGATCCCCCACTTGAAATCGCCTGGTCCGGACCTTCTTGTCGAAGGCTGCTCGCATCTTTTGTTTATACTCGACAGATCGCACCCAGGCTTCCTCTCGACCTTCTTCAATTAGGTCCAAAGCTTCTTCTATCATTTCCTCGTTTTTCTTTTCCTTGTAGAATTTCGATCTGTGGGAGTCGAGATCAACTTCAATTGGTAACAACGCATCCATCCCATAGACCATGTGAAATGGGGATTGTCCCGTTGAACTTCTTGGAGTCGTCCTATAGGCCCATAGGACGGTTGGCAATTCGTCGACCCAGGCTCCTGACGCTTTGTCCAGTCGTTTTTTCAGTCCTTGAAGGATAGTTCGATTAGTCACCTCAACTTGCCCGTTTGCCTGTGGATATGCGACTGACGCAAATCTCTGTTTGACTCCCATGTCGAGGCACCATGCTTGGATCCGTTTTCCTTGGAATTGAGTTCCATTGTCTGAAATTAATACTTTCGGAATTCCAAATCGACAGCAAATGTTGTTGAACAAAAATTGTATCATCTTTTCTTCAGTGATTCGTGCCAAGGGTTCTGCCTCGACCCATTTACTGAAATAGTCGACCGCAACTACCAGAAACTTTCTTTGTCCTGTCCCCATCGGCAACGGTCCTACCAAGTCGATTCCCCATTGTGCGAAGGGAATCGGAGAGTTGATTGTCGTCATATATTCAGGTGGAACATGGGTGATTTAGCCATGACGCTGGCATTTCTCGCACTTCTGAACTAACTCTTCGGCCGCTGCTCGAATTTTGGGCCAATAGTAGCCTGCTCGCAGAGCTTTGCCAGTTAGGGCTCGTGATCCGATGTGTGCTCCGCAGCATCCTTCATGGATTTCTCTTAGGACCAGGATTCCTTCATCTTCGGAAACACATCTTAAATGAGGCCCGACCATCGACTTCTTGTATAGGACCCCGTCGACTTCGAAATACTTGCTTAGATATCGGGCCACCTTTCCCGCTTCTTGTTTGTCCCCTACAGGAACTCGACCCTGCATGAGTTCGCGAATCGACTTTCTCCAGTCGTCCTTCTCGTCAACTTCCATAGCTTCGTTAAGAACACTTCCCTCCAGGTGCATTGTAGTGATGTGATTTCCCACTTTCCCTTCATTTGAGCTCGCGATCCTAGCGAGCCAGTCGGCTCGTTTGTTTTCTTCTCGCGGGACTTGTATCAATTCGAACTTTTCCAGCCCTTGTATGAGGTTCTGAATTTCTCCCGACATATTTCGACATTCTCTCCTCCTTGACTTCGCAGTTTCCCAGCACTTGTCCGACGACGAGTTGCGAGTCGGAATGTGCTGCGATTTCTGTTGCTCCGCCACCAATCGCTAGTTGTATTCCCTTGATAAGTGCTTCGTATTCAGCTTCATTGTTTGAGGCTTTGAACCCCATTCTAATCGCGAAGTCGAGCTGTTCGCCCTCGGGGGATACGAGGACGACTCCCAAGCCAGATCCTTTTGCGGCAGAGGATCCATCGACATGCATTGTCCATCTCCTTTCTTCTTCTCTGGTTCCCTCTTGGATGAAATCAGCTAGAGCCTGGGCTTTAATGGCTCGCCTCGGCTCGTACTTGATAGAATATTCGCTTAACTCAACTGCCCACTTTACGAGTCGACCTGAGACCGTAGGTCGACCCAGCGTTTCTCCCAACTGAAAGTTCGTTCTTACCACAATCGTATGATTCAAAAAATAAGGCCTCAGCTTTCTGGCTGTTATAACTAATATCAGGGCGGCTTTCTCGACTTCCGGATATCTCGTCTCGACACCTTGAAGTACCCGGCTTGTGTAATAAATAGGCTGTTGGGAACTTCCATCTTCCCGCAGCAACACTGAACTCAAAGCGAACTCTCCTACTGAGATATACAGAATCAACTCGTCACCTGGCTCTGGTTTGGTCAGCAAGGGCAGTTCGCCCAGGAACTCTTTCAACTTCTCGAAGGCCATCTGTGCCTCGTCACTCCATTTGAAAACCGTCTTTTTCTTGAGTAGTTTAAAAAAAGGAAAACTCTTCTCGGCTGCCCGAGCGATGAATCTGCTCAAGCCTGCGATCCTTCCTGTCAGCACTTGGACTTCTCTGACGTTTCGCGGTGGAGCCATGTCGAGTATAGCTTTCACCTTGTCTCCGTTTACCTCGATCCCTCGTTCTGTGACAACATATCCCAAGAATCGTCCTGCTTTCACTCCAAAGGCGCATTTGCTCAGGTTCAACTTCATTCCAAACGCCCTAAGGGTGTTGAAGGTTTCCCTTAAGTCGTCTGGGTGTGAAGTCGAGGATTTGCTTTTCACCAGGATATCGTCAACGTACACCTCCATGTTTCGACCAATCTGGGGTTTGAACATTCGATCCATCAATCGCTGGTAGGTTGCTCCTGCATTTTTGAGGCCGAAGGGCATGACAACGTAACAATATGTCCCCTTACTCGTCACGAAACTTACTTTACTCTGATCTTCCGGAGCCAGAGGGATTTGATGGTATCCCTGAGATGCGTCCATCATGCTCAGCAACTCGCAACCAGCCGTGGAGTCGACTAGCTGGTCAATTCTCGGCAAAGGATAATGATCTTTAGGACATGCCAGGTTTAAGTCGCGAAAGTCGATACACATACGCCACTTGTTCAACGCCTTCCTCACCATAACTGTGTTAGATATCCATTCGGGGAATTGGATCTCCTTGATATGTTTGGCTTTCAGCAACTTATCCACCTCGACTTCGATTGCTCTGTCGATTTCAGCGCCGTGGTGTCTGAGTCGCTGCTTCACAGGTTTTCTGAGGGGGTCGACATTGAGTTTGTGCTCCATCACTTCTGGGTCGATTCCGGTTAGTTCTTCAGGTGAAAAGGCGAATATGTCCCTGAATTCTTTCAACAACCCCACCAACTGTTCTCGCAATTCGTCTTCTAATTCTCTCCCGACTTTGGTGGTTTGCTCTTTCGACTCCCCAATTTGAATCTCCATCAATTCTCCGTGAGGCTCGAGGTCACTCCCCCTCGGCCTTTTCTCGTTCGTCATTGGTCTTTTGCCTTCTTTTATTTCTGTACGCTGATTGGCTTTGACTGCGATTTGGTAGCATGTTCTCGACAATTTTTGATCTCCTCGAGCCTCTCCCACTCGATCTCCTACAGGGAACTTCAGCTTCATGTGATAGGTTGACACAACTGCTTGAAATGCGTTGAGCGTGGGTCTCCCCAGAATCACGTTATAAGCCGACTCGACATCAACCACAACAAATCTCACCATTTTGACTTTCCTCAAGTCACCTTCCCCTAGGACGACAGCGAGCATAGTTTCTCCTAGGGGAGCGACTTCCGAGCCGTTGAATCCGAAGAGTGATGTGTGTAGGGGCGTCAGTTCAATGTCTAGCTCCATCCTTCTAAGGCAATCATAGAAAATTACGTTCACTGAACTCCCTGTATCGACAAACACCCTTTGTACTTCGTATCCTGATATCTGCGCCGTTATCATTAAGGCGTCGTTATGCGGCCTCTCGACTTCTCCAACATCCGCCGGTCCAAAATTCATCACTGGTCCACTCTCCTCAACTTGTTGCACCTCGACTTTCGCGTATCGGCCCCGAGCATAGGCCTTTCTTGCCCGATTGGAGTCTCCATCAGTCGACCCCCCGAAGATCATGTTAATGACTCCTCTTTTCGGTGGGAGTTCCTCCTTTTCTGGTGATCTTGCCCTCTTGCGAGGGCTCTTACTTCGTTCTCGTCTCCTACTCGTCCTCTCTCGATCCTTATATATAAACTCCTTCAGGTGACCAGCCTTTATCAACCTCTCAATCTCGTCTTTTAAGTGTCGACAGTCGTCTGTGTTGTGCCCATAGTCTTTGTGGAACCGACAGTATAGGTTGCTTTTGGGCTTCAAAGGTCCATCTTTCCTCGTCCGCGGCCATCTTACTACATCGTCGCGGATTTCCCTTTCCATAACCTCCAAAATTCTCGCATGGGGAGCTGACAGAGGTGTGTATTGAGTTGGCCTCCATCCTCTAGACCTACCTTCACCCCTATCAGTTCTCGGGGACCCTTTCCTATCTCCTGTCGACTTCTTTTCCTTTCTGTCGTCTCGACTGTCAGTTTGAGCCATCTTCATGCTCTGCAAGTAGTCGACCTCGGCCTCCTCGACGTTCATGTATTTGGCACATCTTCCCAGCACATCGTCAAAACTCCTACCAGGTCGTTTGGCCAAGGAGTTCTTACACAATCCTGGCAGCAGCCCTCTCGTCAACCCTCCCGACTTGATTTCCTCAGTCGCTGTTGGGCACTCGACACACGCCTTGGTAAATCTCGCCACATATTCCCGCAATGACTCGCCTTTCTTCTGTTGCATGCTAATTAACGAGAGGTAAGACTTCTCCTGCACCCTTACACTTGCGAATTGGTTAAGGAAACTCGAGCTGAACCCATCAAAGTCCCGAATCAACCCCGCTGGCAGTTGATGGAACCAGTCTTGGGCCGACCCTGTCAAAGTCGTCAGGAAGGCGCGGCATTGTACTGGGTCGCTGTAACGATGAACCACGGCCGCCATATTTTCAAAACTCCTCAAATGTCGAGATGGATCCGTGGTTCCGTCATACCATATGTTCAACTCCCTGAAGCCTTTGGGTAAATCGGCTCTTAGGATCTGCTGTGCGAATGGGTGTTCTTTGGTTCCCCTGCTCTTCCTCCCGTCGACTCGAGCTTGCAAGTCGCGAACCTGCGCCAGCAGTTGCTCTAACGTCTCGTCCCTCGCCTGCGGATTGACAGTTCGAACGGACTCTTCCTCGTCCACCCTCCTATTCTGTTGCACGTTCGACTGGGCTTGTTGCTCGACACGAGGCTGTTCGATTCGAGGCTGATTCTCAACGCGGGGATGCTGCTCGACTCGAGGTTGGTTCTCGGCTCGAGGCTGCTGCTCGACCCGCGCCATTTGCTTCATCTGGGCCGCTACAGCCTCAGCGATCATCTTCTGGATCTCGCTCATCGTCATCGTCAAGGTCTGCTCCTCGACCTGGGGTTGGATTTGGTCCGGTATCCCCTGTATCTGTTTTCCTTCTCGTCGAGACATCTCCGTTGGTTCCTTCTCCCCTCCTGGATTAGGGTTTTGACTTGTCCCTATTTGGGTCAACACCTGTAACTTCACACCGGTTGGGGTAACAGGCGTCTCTCCGCCCAACGTCGGCCCGGGTGGTGGAAGTCCTCCGAACGGCGGTATTCCCGTCATCTGAACTACGGAGTGTTTGGTAGTGGGAAGTGGTGGTGGCCTCTTGTCCATCCACGTCCCTCTGAACTCCTCGCTCAGGTTCCTCTGCAAGCTCTCCTTCTCCGCCATTGTCAAACAGATCAGAACAGGGTGTGAAGCTCTTCCTTCCTTTAAGAACTCCCCATATACGGCGCCAAATGATGGGTCTACTTCTGGATCTGGAGTAAACCAGTGGTTGTGAGTTCAGATCTGCTTGAACCGCCTCGAAACCGTCTCTAGACCGCAAGAATACCTGCAAAAACTCAACGCCGGAGGTGTTTCCGGCGTAGAGCCTCCGACGCTCAAGTCAGTATGAGTGGGAATGAATGAGAGTTAGGGTTTAGGGTTACCTCCTCTCCTTTATATATAGGAGTGAATACTTACGCGAAGTGCCCAAAGTACCCCAATCGGTGGACCTAGAAGGTCCAAAATGCCCTGGTCGATTCGTCTCCCTTTAGTGCTGAGTCACTGCAAGCTTCCTTCTTATCCTTCATCATATGTAGGATTTCAAGTATACTACAAGTGTGATGAGTCGTCATCCTATCTTTGTTACTCGAGGTATGCGAAGTCGACATCGAGATCATGGATGTCGACTCGTGGATATGTATGGGTTCGGAGGCTACACTTGACTAGTTCTGTGAGGTGAAGTCGTCTTCAGAGAGTCGTCTTAGTTCAGTCGACTCCTGGGAGTCGACTTAGAATATCTGGATGACCGGGAGCCGTACTCTCGCTATTCCTCTTCTTATTGACGTCGATTAGTGAAAGTCGATAGGTTAAGGTCGACTCGATGGAGTCGATTAGACCAATCTGCTTCTTCTTGATTGCTCTTAGTAGAATCGTCCTTAGGGAAGTCGATTTGGGCATGTCGACGGAGTCATATCGTCATGAGGGTGATTCGAGTGGTTTGTTGGTTGAGTAAGGAGCTTCTGGACCGGGCTATACTTATGTGGCTATATCACTCATGCTCAATAATATCCCAAATGATATAAGATGGCTGATTGAAGCAAAAGTTCGTATATCTGGCGAGTATCCCAATGCATACAAGTATCTGTCAGGTATGGGTAAAAGCACTTTTGCCAAGAAACGTCGAGCAAAAAGAATAGGCGGCTGCTATAAATGTGCTCGCTGGAACTGTACACTCGTTGTACTTCTTTGGGCTTTGTCTCAAATAATCGCGAAGATAAAATAACTGTCATCAAGAATGGCTTGAGTAAGGAATCTCTGTATCATACTATTCAGCAGATTCTTGATACACATTCTAGTGGATATGTGCATCGAGAACTGATGTCTTTATGGCTTCTGTTCAAACATGGAAAAATCTTTATAGTCTGGAAAATATTATTTCCAATGATCATGTTTTTCAACATTGTTCTTGATAGTACCGATGTACTGTATATAAATCTTATCGCTTCTGACAGATTTAAGACTTGTCGGGACTTCTCTTCTTTAAAAGGCAAATCTATCTTCTTAGCCAATTATCTCTCATAACAAATGGCTACTGCCGAGTCTTCTCAAGGTTCTAAACTTCTTCAGGCCCTCAGAACTGTGTGCATTATTGGTGGTTCTAAATTTGTAAATGTTCCTCACAACATCTATGTTGTAAGCCAACTGGTGAAAGAGTTGAGAAAACATAACATCAACATACTTTATGGAGGAACTAATATCTATTTCTTTAACAACCTCTTAATGGCTGCTAAATGCTTTGATATCCAGGTGAGAAGTATCCTTCCTTTTTATCTCACTTCATCAAAGATTGTCAAAGATTCTGCTACTTTGATGATAACTCTTTCAATTTATGACTGTCTCATGTCTATGATATCTAGTTGTGATGCTTTCATCGTTCTTCCTAGTGGATATGGAACTTTAATGACTGTATTTACCCTTGCTATTTGGGCAGAAGTGAATTTTCATACCAAACCTATTGGTTTGTTGAATTTCAATAACTTTTTCCACCACTTGCTTGGATTTCTAGATGAAGGAGAGTATCAAACTTTTATATCTCCTTTCCAAAGAGAAATATTCAAGTCTACTGACACTTCCTCTGAACTTATCAAGAAACTTCAAAACAGCATCTCAACAGTTCAAGTTATGTGGAAACTCTAGGATTCAAATGAAAGCGAGCATTTGATCCTTTAGATCTATCTTTGTGAAACTACAGCCATGATGGGTGGCAGAGTTATGGAGTCTTGTGCTCTTGGGGCGCACCCTTCCTTTATGCAATATAACTTTGTACTAGTTGAGAATTCCTTTATACTTATCTGTATCTTTTCTTTTTTTTTTTCTTCTGATATTTCTGTACTAGTTTCTTAAAAATAAGGAATTTTTCAACAGTGTGCTTGAATCTTTGTCTAGCTCTTTGCTTTCAATGATATTAAAATTTCTATCCATCAAGTATATTGATTGTGCAAAATATTCTCTTCTCGATTGAGATAACTTCTTGATTCAGTCAAGATTCTATGCTTCTTAAACTTTACTAAGTTGTGGTCTTGAAACTTTGCCTCGCGGCATTCTAAAACCACTAACTATATGACTTGAACAGTATAACCATTAATAAATAGCTATACTAAAGTTTAAGGAAATTGTTAATTTTCCGAAAACACCTAGCTTGTGCTAAAGTTCCGGTTAATATCTTTCTAGCTTCTTCTCGCCATTTCTTACTTATGGCTTTTAACTCATCATTTATCTTTGGGGACAAATACTTTATCCAAAGAGATAAAAAAACATATTAGTCTTTACTTATTAAACAGACTATCTTTAACTTTCACATGTCCAGATTACTCTTGCTTAACTTCAAAAATTATTCCTAGAAACTTAAATACTTATCTCGGTATCTGGAATGTGTTACTTATTAACTGATATCTTTTAAGGTTCAATTTCAAGTCTCCAGGAAATTCGGATTTAATAACCCTTATTTCAGGTTTCCATAATTTTCCCGGCTACATGACTATTATATGTCGATACCATAATCTTTATACTCATTGATTTCTGAAAAGTACTTTGTAGACTTGTTCTTATTCTACAAGTACTAATATAAATAACTTATAACTTTATCTCGAACTTTGCTACTTTTTAACTCATGATATCTAACTGATAAGATATCAAAACTTCTGATTATAAAAATTGAATATTTTCTTGAAAATTTATTTCTTACGGTTCAGTTTTCAAGCCTACGGGATCTGATCCGGCTTGTGGTTCTTATTTCAAACCCCCATGATGTTTCCCGTACTTTTTGGCTATTATATACTGACATATCGTTACTTCTTATACTTGGCTCAAATACATCTTCAATCTTTATAATAAGATCTTAACTTGAATCTTATTCTTATTGCTTAACTTAGAATGTTCGAGTTCTTTCTTAATCTAGTCAACTTGATAACCTAGATTTCAAACATTAATACTTGAACATCTAAACAAATTTCTAGAGTTCGTATATCTGAATTCATATTGAGCATAGTCTTAGTAAATTTGAATATATTGAAAAACTTGTATAAATCTTTTACCAGCACTTACCTGGTCGTTGACGATGTGTGAGCGTGGTGTGGTCGGGTTTTCTTGAAATTCTCTGTAGAAACTTTGATTTCTCTGAAAACTTTCTCTTTCAGAACATAAACTTTTAGTATACAGAGCATTTAAAACTCTAGCTCTGATACCACCTGTAACACCACGCTTATCAGAGTAAATTTTTCGCAACTTTTACTTCGAAAATACTTAACTCTTTCGAAATCTTTTGCAACTAACTCGGGATGCTACTCAAACTCATCATCTTGAAAGTCCGTTTATCTTTAAACTTTTGTCTAATACTTCTTTAGACATAAATAAAACAGATTTCCTTTAAACTTGCATTTAAAATACAATAATCATATTTCTCATAATGGTAAAAACTTGAAATCTGAAATTCATTAAAATGCAATTTCAATACTTAATGTGCATAGCGAAAGTACTTGAAAATGTGGTTAATTATACAGACTGTTATAAATGTCCGTATCAAAGCTTGTCTTCATCTGAGTCCACGATCCACACCAACACTGCTCCACTCACACCTCATCTTCGACCTGTTACCTGAAACTAAAACTCATGGGGGTGAGTAACAAATATGGATAATCATAAACCGATATCTGATCGGTAACCAGAAATCTGTTCTGGTACTGAAACTTAAACTTGCCGATATCTGATCGGATACGTGTGGACACTCTGATGGATATTTCTAAGGCACCTAATGGCCTCCATCAGAACTCAGGATGTACTGATAAGGCAACTGAGAG
This sequence comes from Striga asiatica, assembly GCA_008636005.1. Taxonomy (NCBI): domain Eukaryota; kingdom Viridiplantae; phylum Streptophyta; class Magnoliopsida; order Lamiales; family Orobanchaceae; genus Striga; species Striga asiatica. The sequence continues at coordinate 10,628 of BKCP01010415.1, forward strand.
CCTTCATCCCAAGCGTAAAACTTAAACATTAGGATATACTCTGAGAAACCTGATGGTCTCTTCATCCCATATGACATCAATATCGTACTCAACGTGTTACCCATTCAGGGTCCCCACCTTTTTGTCTTTCAAATCATTTGAAAAATGATAAGTGCTGTACTGGTACTGCATCTGCAAGTTGTTGATACCCGAGTCCGGCTCCAATGAAAGCCCGGTCTGAGAGATCGGGAGTCGGGTTATAACCGGCCGAACCGAAGGAGCCGAATACCGAGACCGCTTGTAGGTGCTGAGCCGAGTGGAAGCTAGAGTTAACAGGAATGGCGGCAATGGTTGAACTCGTCGTCGGCACCTCGTCCTCCGCCTCGCGAGGTCAACAAAAGGCCACGTATATCGGAGGGCACGCTACCATGGTCCAGCTCGGGACCGTATCGGGACGGCCCCTGAAGGGGCCAGTGACCCAGGAAGTGGTTAAATAGGGCCACTTGACGAGTAATGATCGTCGATGGGACATCCCTGACTGATCGGCAGGTCTATAACGTCTAAACCGGCCGAAAAGCAAATCCGCATTAAATGCAGCCCACTTCAACATTAAATGCATGTCAGGTAATGATTGGAAGGCCCCAAAATCACTCCCCAATCAGTCAGAAAGCATCGGCCTGTCCCGCCAGACTACTGTACGACAAGACCGGTGAACAGTACCTGAACAGTGCCGCATTAAAGGGCACTATAAATAGCAACCCCCACATTTATTTTTGGGTTGTTGAAATCCCAACTGTCCTAGCTTTCTCTATATTTTCTCTCTCTAGACTTGTGAAGAGTTTGTGTAAGAATTTGCAAGGATATCGCAAGTGCCGACCTCGTACGAGAGGCCGACCTCGTGATCTATTAATAAAACCATAATTAAACCGCTTTTCCTTGTCTTTTTCTCATTACCTTTCAATTACTTATCTTTTTAACCGTTGACCGGAAACGTCCATCAACAGTTTGGCGCTAGAGGAAGGGCCCATAAGTTATTTGGTGTCAACTTTTCGATCTTGTGAAGCTCCACGTCACGCTCACCTTTTCCCATTCCTTTTTCACCTCTGAAAACTGCTCAAAATGCCTTCATCCGGCCATGACGACTCCACCTAGCAGTCCGGCTCCCAGCCTCGCCGACGCAACAGCGGGGAGACCTCTCGTCTCGCTCAGCAGGGGCCCATAGTCCATGTTTCCCCAGCTCCTACCTTTGCTGCGGCCATGCAGCACCCCGATGTTCTCAAGGCCCTTGAGGGGGTCTTCGCCAAAGCCCTCGCCAGCCAGGCTGCTGGGGCGAACACCGTGACGCCCACAGAGAACCCCGGCAACACCTTGCTCCATACCCCCGAGAAGGAGGCCGGGGGCAGAGGAATCCGGCGAAATCTAAGACCACGGCTCAATCACCGAACCGCGAGGTGCAGAATCGCCTTGGTAAAAGCACCGGACTGCCACGAACCGAGCAGACGGGAGAGAGCCGCCCGGGAAAAAGCCTCCAGGTCGTCCGCTGCTCTGTTCACCAACGCCTAGGTGACAAGAGCCAAACCAACCGCGACCTCCGGGAGGTGATCAGGCGTGGCAAAGCCATAGGGCACGACACTGATGAAGTCGCGACCCTCAAGCGTAGAATTGCCGAACTGGAAGGTAGATAAGACCCGCAAGGGGCTGCTACCGGACCCCAAGCCGATGTTCACTGACAAGGACAAGGTAGATAAGACCCGCTACTGCTCCTACCACAAGGCGCACGGGCACAATACCGACTAGTGTCGAAATTAGATCTCGGCACTGCTCAAACTAATCGATGACCCCCAACTTTGGAGGTTCACCCACTCCGGAGACAAAAGGAAGAAGGGGGGCCATTGTGGGGAAGGCCAAGACAGCGACGAGGACGCCGACGTGAATCCTCAGAGGAAGAAGCCACAACAGGGCGGTCCCCACGAAATCATGACTTTTTGCCCCACCCCTCGAGATGAAGCCCGCACCTCCAGGGACAGAAAGAGAGACCGGTCCCCTCGGATCAGGACCGACCCGGCCGACTATCCTACCCCGCGCATCAACACGAGCCGGAGCGAGTCCCTCCTCTCCCGGAGGCAAAGTAAGGCATACGCCCGGCAGGCCCAATATGCCGGGCAGAGGGTGATGCATGCCAACCACAGGCCGGCGCTGGAGTCGACCCCAAACACCATCTCCTTCACCGACGAAGACGCCTTCCTGTTTGATCACCATCACTCCGACGCCCTAGTGATCACGGCGCCGATCATGGCGATAAAATCCATCGCATCATGGTCAACACCGGGGCCTACGCGAGCATCCTTTACTACGACACTTTCAAGAAGATGGGGATCGATAAGAAGGAGGTGCAACCCTGCCGCGAGAGGACCCAGGGCTTCAATGGTCAAACCGTCGCCCCTATAGGACAAGTTACACTGCCAATCCGATTTTGGGAGAAGGGGCAGCCCACGAAGACAATTCTGGAAACCTTCAAAATCGTGGACTGCCCAAGGGAGTATAACGCCATTCTGGGAAGGACGGCCCTCTACATACTGAGGGCCGCCGTCTCCATATTTCACTACTCCCTCAAATTCCCAACCTCCGACGGAGAGGGGACACATCGCGGGGATCAGAGGGAGGCTCGGGAGTGCATTCTGACCATCCCGCGCGTGGAGATAAATATGGCGAACCTTTCGGCCGATGCCGAGGCGACGGACGATGGGTCGGCACATGAAGGTCTCAGGGGCAACCGCATGCTGAGAAACCAGACAGGTTCGAATCTAGGGATCTCACCGAGTGCCGACCCAGTCGACACCGAACTCGAGATAGAGACAGGCAGCCCGACTCTCGATGCCGAGATGGTTGACCCTGACCAAGGACGCGACCACGTGCTAGAAAACCAAACAGGTCCGCTCCCCCTGGTCGACGATAATGCCGGCCAGACCGGAGGTGGCTCCGAGGTCGACTTCGACCTGGACAGGGGAAGAAGGGCCGGCAAGGGGCCGGTCACAGAAGAAGACGAGCTCGACCCCCGAACCCAATGTGAGGAGAAACGGGGAACGAAGAGGGCTGAGCCTATGGACGAGGTTGAAGTCATCTTCATTGATGAAGAAACTTGCCAGAAACAGCTCCGGATTGGGAGCAGATTGCCGGGACCGCTGAAGGCCGAGCTGACTAAATTTCTCTGGGAAAACGCCGACGTCTTTGCGTGGACCCACGAAGACATGGTCGGCATCGACCCTCGGGTCGCCTGCCACCGGCTGCAGGTTGACCCCACGGTCAAGCCGGTCGTGCAAAAGCGAAGGAAGCTCGGTCCGGACCGACAACAGGCCTTGGAAGAAGAAGTAATCAAACTCAAGGACAACGAGTACATCCGTGAAGTTCGGTACCCGACCTGGGTGGCCAACCCGGTACTCGTAAAGAAGAGTAGCGGGGCATGGCGCTTGTGCATCGATTTCTCAGACTTGAACAAAGCATGCCCCAAAGATAGTTATCCCCTCCCCCACATCGACTACATGGTCGACGCAACCTCGGGGCACGAGCTGATGAGCTTCATGGACGCGTACTCCGGCTACAATAAGATCCCCATGCACCCGGACGACGAAGAACACACCTCTTTCTACTCGGCACGAGGTCTCTACTGCTACACCATGATGCCGTTCGGGTTAAAGAATGCCGGGGCAACCTACCAGCGTCTAGTTAATAAGATGTTTGCAAGCTTGATAGGTGTAAGCATGGAAGTGTATGTAGATGATATGCTAGTTAAGTCTGTGTACGCGTCTGATCATGTTAACGATCTTAATAAAATGTTTCCATTTTGCGTGATTATTCCATGAAGTTAAACCCGAAAAAATGTACTTTTGGCGTCGGTTCGAGAAAATTCTTGGGGTACATAGTCAGTCAGCGTGGCATTGACACAAACCCCAAAAAAATCAAGCAGTGCAAGACCTCCAACCGCCGACATCAATCAAAGGAGTTCAGAGCCTGACTGGAAGACTCGCCGCTTTGAGCAGGTTCATCTCAAAGTCCATCGACCGTTGCAAACCTTTCTTCGATGCCATCAAGAAAAATCACAAGTTCGAGTGGACGCCGGCCTGCCAGAAGGCGTTAGAAGCCATCAAGGAGACCCACAGCCAGGCCCCGACGATGCAAAAACCCCGCCCGGGTGAGATGCACTACCTATACCTTGGAATTTCCGAGGTAGCCGTAAGTGCCGCCCTAATCTGGGAGGAGGACTCAGGCCAATTCCCGATCTATTACGTGAGCAAGGCCCTCCATGATGCCGAGCTGAGGTATCCTCCGATGGAGAAACTTGCTTTTGCTCTAGTGACCGCGGCGCGGAAACTGAGACCGTACTTCTTGGAGTACTCAATCACCGTCCTTACAGCCTATCCGCTAAGGCAGATCCTACACCGACCCGATACTTCAGGTCGGATGGTCAAATAGGCGGTAGAGCTCGGGCAGTACGATATCCACTACCGACCCCGAACAACAATGAAAGGGAAGGTACTATCGGACTTTATAGCTGAATTCACGCCGGGAGTCGAGGAAACGAAAGGCGAGGAACCTTGGGTGATGTACATAGACGGGTCCTCCACTGCCGGACGAGCAGGCGGGGGGGTCGTATTCGTGGATCCCCAAAAAAGGCTCTTCTGCCATTCGATCCAATACCTCTTCCCGGCAACCAACAATGAGGCCGAATGCGAGTCATTGCTATCCGAGCTCGCTTTGGCCGAAGCCATGAGTCTGACCGATCTCACCATATACTCTGACTCAATGTTAATGGTTAAACAAATTTCCAGGGAATTCGAGGTCAAAGAACCAAGATTGGTTCCTTACTTGGGACTAGTAAAGAAAAAGTTAGCCAAACTCCGGACCCGAATAGAACACATTCCCCGGAAAGAGAACGTGCAGGCCGACGCCTTGGCCCACCTCGCCTCAAGCGCTGGGGTGGAAAGTGTCGAATACGTACAAGTTGCCCACAAAGAACAACTTTCTGTGATCGGCACCTCCATCCTAAGTGCCGGTCACACCTCCGAGTATGAGGAGCCGAGTTGGATGGTCCTGATTCGGTCGTATCTCGAGACCGGTGCGCTGCCGTCTGACCCAAAAGAGGCCAGACAGCTCCGTACCTGGGCAGCTCGATTTACGATCGTGGCCGGTGAACTGTTCAAAAGGGGGTATTCGGCACCCCTGTTCAAATGCATAGACGAAAAAAGTGCCGAGTACATACTCAAAGAGATCCACGAAGGAGTATGCGGGAACCATTCCGGGGGGTACGCCCTCGCTCACAAAGTCCTCAGGCAAGGCTACTATTGGCCGAACCTGAAGAAGGACGCCTTGGATATGGCCCGGAGATGCACGAAATGCCAAACGTTCGCACCCAACATCGTCCAACCTTCCCAACCCTTGAAGTCCATCCTCAGCCCATGGCCGTTCGCCAAGTGGGGGATCGATCTGATCGGCCCCCTACCTACCGGAAGAGGCGGGGTGAAGTACGCAGTCGTCGCCGTGGATTACTTCACAAAGTTGGCAGAAGCCGAGCTGCTTGCCACCATCACGGAACAGAAGATGATCGACTTCCTATGAAAGTCCATCATATGTCGCTTCGGGGTGCCGAACTCGATAATCACAAACAACGGAAAACAATTCGAAGGGAGGAAATTAGAAACGTTTTGCAAAGAACACGGCATCAAACATTTTTTCTCGACACCTTATCACCCCCAGTCCAACGGTCAGGTCGAAGCGGTAAACAAAATACTCAAGCAAGGACTCAAGGTTCGGCTCGAAGCCGCGAAAGGGGCCTGGCCAGAGGAACTCCCAAACGTGCTCTGGTCATATCGCACCACGGCCAGGTCATCCACAGGAGAGACGCCGATCTCCCTAGCGTATGGGACTGAAGTAATTGTACCTGTCGAGCTCGGCGCCCCAACTTTCCGAGTAACCCACTTCGAAGAAGAATCCAACTCTAAGTCTCTGAGAGCGAACCTCGACTTGATAGACGAACATCGGTCGCAAGCCGAGCTCAGAAGCGCGGCATACAAGAGACGAAGTGAAAGATACATCAATTCGCAAGTCAAGTCGCACTCATATCAGGTCGGCGACTTGGTGTTAAAAAGGGTAACGGGGCCTGACCCCGGACCGCTAAAACTGAAGTGGGAAGGGCCCTACAAGATCAGCGAGGTCCTTCCCCATAGGGCCTACCGTCTCGAACACCTGGACGGCACCCCCCACCAACACCCATAGAACTCGGCATTTTAGAAAAAGTTCTACCCGTAGGTTTAGGACGGTCCTATATTTTCGTTTTGAAATTTTATTTTGTAAAGATGCATGTTTTCCATTTATTTACGTTTTGCCTCTAGTAAGTATAGATCGAGTCGACGCGGCGTAATTAACGTAAGGAACGAAGTGTCGGCCATGATCAGTACGATGACCTGGTCGGCACTAGCTGGGCTCAACTAGGAAGCCCAGTCAGGCCAATAATACCACCGAGTCCAAACGCGAGACCGGTCTGGTAAGCTGCCACATAATTATGTGTTGGTCGGGTCAGTACGATGGCTCGGCCGGCACAAGCCGGGCTCAGCACAGTAGCCCGGTGAGGCCACAACGCCAATGTAAGGAATGAATGGCGGGCTCGAACGCGAAGCCCGACATGGCCAAACGAATCATCGCCCGATCCTACGACCGAATCGGACAGGTAATGCGCCAAGTAAATAAAAAGTGCCGAGCCCAACCTCAGGCTCGGCCAAGTAAATAAAAAGTGCCGAGCCCAACCTCGGGCTAGGCAAAGTAAATATAAGGTGCCGAGCCCAATCTCAGGCTCGACCAAGTAAAGAAAAAGTGTCGGGCCCAACCACGGGGCCCAGCCTTCCAAATAGGGAAGCATTTAACTCGGCACTAAACCCATACTTGTTCGAAAATTGCAAACGCGTGAGTAAAAAACAAAAAAGTCCATTCATTCAAACAAGTCAAAAGCAATATTCATTCAAAACATAAATTATTAAAAAAAGTAATAAAGATACTCATAACTAAAACAAGGCCACAAGCGGCCGACATTACGGCTCGCAGGCTGAGCACAAGCTACTGTTCAGAAGAGAGATCGGGGGTCACATCTGCAACAGCCGAGTCAGAAGGTCATGGCTCCACCCCGGCACCCTTGGCCGCATCCTCACCGTCACCCAGGTCGGCACCGCTCTCAGCCTCGGCTGCACCCGAGGATCCAGCCTCATGGTCGTGCGCCCCCCGCAATATCCGAGAGGGGTCGGCCTCACCAGCGAAGTCTCGGGTCGGCAGCAGGAAGGGTGTATAGTCGAAGAGGACCTCGCCTGGCTTTAGACGCGTCGCGCCGAAGTTAGCAAAGCCGACGAGATCGTCATCGGACCAGCCCCTCTGGCGCCGCACCAGAGCCGCCTCCTCTTCGTCAACCTCGCATACCAGCCCCTCGAACTCGGCCTCAAGCCCATGCTTGGAGATCTTCGCCCGCATGATTTCACGGAAATCCTCCAAGGTGAGCAGACTGGCGTCGAGCCGCTGGAAAAGCCAGAAGAGGTTGTAGCCGACCCCGGAGTCCATGTCGGCCATAATGTCCTTGCTGAACAATTCCTGGACCTCCAGGTACGTCGGCAGGCGGAGCGGGATGCGGGGGCGGCCATCCTCCAAGCCGTCCAGAGCGGCATACTTCTCCAGCTCGGCAGTATGCGCCTCGAGCTGTTTCTGGAGGTTGACGACGTGGGCCTGGAGCTTGTCAAGCTGGGCCACATGCCGATCCACCTCCTCGGTCATTGCCTTGGCGTGCTGCTCCTCCAGCTCGAACTCTCTGGCAGCCTAGGCAGCCCTCTCCTTCTTCAGCTCCTCGGCCAGCCTAGCCGCCGTCCGGGAGGCCTCGATCTCCTTCTTGGTCGCCTTCTTCGCCCCGGCTTCTGCCAGCACAAGGCGGTTCTCCAGCTCCGAGGTTCGCTTCGCCTTGGTGTTTAGAGAGGCGATCTTCCCACGGCAGAGCTCGTGGTCAGCTTCCAACTTCCGATGGTCGGCCAGGGCCTTTTGTGACCTATCGGCGGCCTGGACGAGCTTGACCAGCGCTCGAGAGATGGTCCCCGCCGCATGCTGTATAAGCGACGGGGTGGAAAGTTGAGTGATGGCGGCTTGGGCGGCCAGAGTCCAGGCGACCAAGGGGAGCCGAGCTGCCCGAACCATCTCCTCGGGTTGGGAACGGAGACCCCGTCGGCGGCACGGAGGTCCAGGTACCAATCGTCCAGAAAGCCGGTGAGGGACTTAGCCAAACGAGCCCTCCGCTCGGCATCGACGGGGACAAATTGTTCGCCCCATCCTGGTGGACATACGCGGCCTTCTCCTGAGCAAGGCCCGAGCTCTCAGCCTCGGCACCTTTCTTCTTCTTGGCGGCGGTCTGGTCCCCGGCACCCTCGCCTGAGGCGTCCCCGCCGNCGGTCGGGACGGCCTCAGGTGCCGCCGATACGGTGGCGTCGGCATCACGGGGCGTCGGCTCCTTGTTGAGCGCCGCCCTCTTCTTTGCCAAATTCAGTTTCCCAGACATCGCGGCTGCCGTCCTGGCATTTAGAGGATTGGGGTGTTTGCGACGATGTTTGTTCGCGGCCTTCACCGACTCGAACCCCTTAAGTCTGAGGAGGGGGTAATAGACTGCAAGAGAACAACGATTAGACATAAAAACAATTAGATCCGGGTAAGTGCCGAGCAACAATTAGATGTCAAGACAATTGGTAATCAGTCCGAGCGGAGATGAAGTCGTACCTGGCTTGAAAGATTTGTCGATGACCTTGGGACTCAAATTGTGGTCGAGGAGGGTCTCTTCCTTGGTGAGCGCCGAGTAATGTCACCTTTCTGGATTAATCCTCAACAAAGTGTCGATCCGGGTAGCAAGACTAGAAATAGGTGTTGGGCTCGTGCTGTGGACTGAAAACGTAAATTATGACCTGTTAGAACCAAAAAGAAAAAATCAGTAAAGAACGAAAGAGAAAAAAGGAAAAGCTTACGAGTATGGGAAATGAAACGTGTCGGTGCGTGCCGGGTCGCATCTTGGGTCCTCCACTCGCCGCCGACCCAGAACCACTTCGGCATATACCCGTGGAGGGTCTCCGGCAGCTTGGCCACCAGCGACATATCGATGCCCGGCAACACCGAGCTGTAATAATTGCCCTATCACCGGAGCGCCGGAAGGAGAATAACGCCTTCACCTCAGCACCCGTGGGATCGGGCCAGCCTTCACGGCGGAACATGACGATCAAGCTCACGACTCGAGCGAATACCGTCGGCACGTACTGACTGATGCCGATCTAAAGCTCGCTGAGGATGTCGTTGAGCACGTCGGGCAAGGGAAAGCGAAGGCCCAGATGGATGCTGTGCCGATAAACCCCTATGCAGCCCGGCGGCGGACAGTGGATTCGCTCCCCGGGGTAAGGCGCAAATATTCGGACCCCAGATCCAAAGTTATACTTCCCCCTTAGTTGGGCCAGATCGTCATCGTCCATGACCGACGCGGTGTTCCACGCCGTCATCTGGCTCGGCGTCGCCCAAACCCGCTCTGGCCGGCGCCAGAACCTAGGCGGGACGGTAGTTACCGCCTCGAGGGCGGAATCTATCGATGCGTCTCCCATAGGGACGCGCTCTTGACCGCTGGTATCCCCCCGGAGAGTCTCGTTGACCAGGTCCGGATCGACGTCAGAGTCGGTATCCAGAAAACCAAGGTCAACCGAGTCAACGTCGGCAGCGGCATGCTGATCCAGATCGGCACCGTCACCCTCGCACAGCGGTGACGAAGGGGCACTGGGATCATCGCTTCCGCCACCGGAGGCGGTCTCCACCGCAGAAAAATCCGGCTGAACCACAGAAATAGGGACGGCGGTGAGGATGACATCCGCCTGTCGGAAAAGATCGCCGCCCTCGCCGGTGGAGTCGCCGCCCTCGCCCGTAGATCTCGGAGGAGAAGACATTGCGACCAAAAGACGAGAAAGAAAAGTAAGAAAGAAACGTAGTAAGAATCACCGAAAAGTAGCCGAAGGTCGTCGCCGGAAAATTCTTGAGATAAGCTCAAAATTCGCACAGCTTTTGGATGCTTGAAGGTCCAAGGTTTTCGAAAGTAGGAAAAGTGAGAAAACCTCTGAGGAGGGATATATATAAGATCGCCAGACCAATTAGACGTGGACACGTGTGTAGGTCTTTTGAAATTTGAAATTTGAAACAAAAGGAATCGAAACGTCCGGAGAAAACCAACAGTCACATCTCTTCGAAACACTTGGACAGGGTGTTGCCACGTGTCGCCCGCGCGTGGTCGCACTTAATGCGTGTCCTTTCAGCTGTAGCCGTTGAATACGCCCAAGTATGGTGGAGCTGCCGACCCCAAGAGAGGACCGGACACAAATCCGATGAACCCGGCTCGAATTTAGCTGATGAAGGACGACCTCGAGAGAGGCACGGCAGGCCTCACTCAAGCCTAGGGGCCTGTATGTTCATACCCGAGTCCGGCTCCAATAAAAGCCCGGTCTGAGAGATCGGGAGTCGGGTGATAACCGGCCGAACCGAAGGAGCCGAATACTGAGACCGCTTGTAGGTGCCGAGCCGAGTGGAAGCTAGAGTTAACGAGAATGGCGGCAATGGTTTAACTCGGCGTCGGCACCTCGTCCTCCGCCTCGCGAGGTCGGCACTTCGCTTCCCTGATTGGGGGGTCGGCTCTCTTACACCCCCATCACGAATTCGACCTGGCTTAGTGCGGGGTCGACAAAAGGCCACGGATATCGGAGGGCACGCTACCGTGGTCCAGCTCGGGACCGTATCAGGACGGCCCCTGAAGGGGTCAGGGACCCGAGAAGTGGTTAAATAGGGCCACTTGACGAGTAATGATCGTCGACGGGACATCCCTGACTGATCGGCAGGTCTATAATGTCTAAACCGGCCGAAAAGCATGTCCGCATTAAATGCAGCCCACTTCAACACTAAATGCATGTCAGGTAATGATTGGAAGGCCCCGAAATCACTCCCCAATCAGTCAGAAAAGCGTCGGCCTGTCCCGCCAGACTACTGTACGACAAGATCGGTGAACAGTACCTGAACAGTGCCGCATTAAAGGGCACTATAAATAGCAACCCCCACATTTATTTTTGGGTTGTTGAAATCCCAACTGTCCTAGCTTTCTCTATATTTTCTCTCTCTAGACTTGTGAAGAGTTTGTGTAAGAATTTGCAAGGATATCGCAAGTGCCGACCTCGTACGAGAGGCCGACCTCGTGATCTATTAATAAAACCATAATTAAACCGCTTTTCCTTGTCTTTTTCTCATTACCTTTCAATTACTTATCTTTTTAACCGTGGACCGGAATCGTCCGTCAACACAAGTTGCATCAAATATAAACAAATATACTAAGTACTATGCTCGTATACTCAATAAGAATTTTAGGATTATTAACTTATCCAAATCTTATAGAAATTCATTAAACTTGCTTTTTCTCAAGTTTATACTTAACTTCTCTTTTTTTTTTTTTTACTTAAGGTCAATTACTTAACCTTATAAATTATGTCTTCATAAACATCAATATGGTATTATACTTAGCATGTCATAACTCAAATGTGAAAATAACTATATTTCACATTATACTTGATTGAGTATTTAAACTTAAAACATGCTTACTTTTACCAATATCATCAACATGATTTATAACTTATCTTAATTTAACTTGATCAAATACTTGATTCATCATACATCATATTTCCCAATCTTTAGATATTGGCTCATACTAAATTTTCACTTGATTAACTTGAAAGTGAAAATAATCTCAAGCTATAATCATCTTTTACTCATAACATTTAATCATGATGTTAATATGTCATACTTAATACAATCTTTATAAAATTGTATACTCAATGTATTATGCCAAAACTTCATCAAATTACTCATCACTTATATGAGAATTACTCATGATCATCTCATTTTAACAACTTAAACATTTCATGAATATTCTTGCATATATATACTTGTCTTTATATATATGCTTTCTTAATTTCATAACTTATTCATTTCTCATCTTTAAATTATGAAACTTAACAGTCATATTCTTTACTCATATTTAGACATGTCATAAAAATTTCATAATTTTATCATGCATATATCTCGACTTATTCAAGTTTAAAGTTGCTGCTGGAAACAAGTACATAAAATTCAGCTTGCATGATAAACTTTAAAAATTCATATCTTGAGTTATACTAAACTAAATGACTTGATTCTTGATCCTATGTACTCCTCTTTTACACAAGAAATAACTATAGAAAGCATAAATTTCCAGATTTTTCATAGCTATGTAAAAATCTCATCATAATTGAACACATATGACATATATATAAGCTGGAAATAACGTATTTTCTAGCGTGCTTATATTCATATAAAACTTTAATATCTAAGTCATATAAAAACATTATTAAACACTTAATATCATCTACTAAACATGTAAATGCATTATCAAAACATGAACTTAAGCATGTAACTTTAAGATAAGTAAATTACCTCCTTCTTGCTAGAATCGTAACTTAATTCTTCACTTCTAAATTCTTCACTTCTCCAAAGTTTCTACTACTCATTTTCTCTTACACCCTTATATAACTTTTGGTACTTAACTTTGGTGTGAGAACTCTGATTTTTAGGCTTCTATTTATAGGCACAAATTGGCAAAACATCATAATGGAGTGAAGAAATGAACAAAATAAACAATTTAAACTTATAAACTTAATTAATCATAAACTATTTTATGATTAACTTGTATTCTTATCCAAACATAATTAATCATAAAAAATGGCCTTTAGTTATAGCCATGAGTGAGCTTTTTGGTAGATAAAACTTATTCCATCAAGTTTAATAAAATTCCCATCAATTGTTGAAAAAAAATGCTAACTTAAAGACTTAGCAAGACTTTGTTGTGATTTTCTCATCTCATTCTCACCAATTGATGACCAAAATTTCGTGCTTAATGTGATGTAATTGATTCCATATATTATTGAAAAAATTTCACCATTCATCATATAAAAATCTTTGGAACAAAATAATAAAAATAATAAAAATCATTTTTTTTTTATTACTTATGCATCTTCTTTCAAAATGGCTGATTTTTAAAACTCTTTTACTGAAAAGTATGCTCATATATGGTCTTGGATCATGCTAATAAACCGAGAATAATACAATTTACGGAACTCAATTCGGACTTAAAACGAACGATTACCGTAAAACCGAAAATTCTAAAAATTTCGATTTCTATTAAAATAATTTAAATAGACTATAATGTCTAAATAAATTTTCTCACTTCTTTGAACATTTATCACTTAAATGTTCATGAATACTTAACCTTACTTCAAGACTTAACTTTTATCAACTTATGCTAAAACTCAATATTATGATCTTATCTTGATGACTTAAACACTTAGAAAAATTCTAAGTATTTAGTACTAAGGCTCGGCTATTTCTTAATTAAGTTCAACTCGTGACCGAACATACTTGGTTTCAGTTCACTACTTATCTTAAACGATTAATCAAAATATACTCAATTTCGATTATTCGTCATCTTATATTAATTAATCCCGTCTTATAAATCCATTTATAAAAATAAACAGACCGGAATTAATTAATTACTGAACTGGCTCGATTACTGAATAATATTGAACCGAGAATACTTTCGACTTAGAGTAAAATTTTTAACTGAATAACTTAATAACTGGCTCGAAACTAGGGAACGAGCATTAATAAAAGTAATTAGTTCATACTTAGAATAATTACTTTTATTAATTACTGAATGAGATATTACACATGCTAGCCACGCACTGCGTACCTGCGTGCACCCCCAGCCTCGCCAACCCTCAGCATCCGTGCCGTGTGCCTCTACCATCCGCATCGCGCCTAGACGCATCCGCAGCATGCCAAGACGACCCCCGCGTGCCCTCTGTCGTACGCGTCGATAATTTTTGACTATGTATGAATTTCCGTTGAAATTATCGATTTTCAAGATAAGTATTTTTGAAATATTATCTTTAGTAAATGTAGGTGTTTGAGAAGTCGAGCCCTCTGCCTACCTTCGTCTGATCTTGTGATTTCATCTACTTCGACTGATCAGGTGGGTGTTGATAAACCTTACCATGTATGTTAATAATTGTTTGGCTTGATAATCAATGTATGTGTAGACACCATTAGTCTGCGAGAGTGTATCATCTATTGATGGAATTCCAACGGTTCTCCTATTTGTACCTATTTAGAGGTTTCTCCCATTGATGGTGTTCTAATGGTTTAGCTCCTGTTAATGGGCTTTTCCCGATGGTTAGAGGTGTACACACGAGCGTAAGGTGGTATAGAAGGTAGACTAGATGATTTGTGTTCATGCTGCGATTATAATTTTAAGTCATTATACTAAATAGACTGCATGGTATTCTCAGAATGAGCTAGTTGGTCGATCACCCCCACTATTTTCCTCTTTTTTAGGCTGAGCTAGTGGGAGTAGCGAAAGACGGGCGAATAGGGTCATACTTTCTTGTTACTTACGATCTATTATGCTTTCGCTTGATAATATTATTATTATTATTATTGCTAGACTGATATGATGTTTTGGGATTTTTGGATTGGAACATGAAATTGAGTATTATGCATGTTTTTGAGTTATGTATTGTAATTGATAATATTGATGTTGATGTTCTTTTGGAAATTATTGTGAGCATGCTATACGTGTCTAGTTTGATGATGATGGTAAGTGTTATTCTGGGATGGTTTATTTCCAGTGGCTTGTGATGACACTTAAGTTATAAATTGAGTTTGAAATGAGTAATGCCCTTAGGACACTCGGGCATGATGCTGGTTTGCTGGGCAACGATCAAGGCAACGTGCGCATAGCGCGCGAAGGCCGGCGTTACTCCACTAAGCATCGCGAAGTGCTACTAGCATTCCTGGCGAGACGCGATTCCCCTCGGCAATGACCCGATGGCGCAAAATGTTTCTCGAAGACAACTTATTTTGGCGAACACAATGATCCCGTTCGAGTTGCTTATTTAAGAAGGAAAGTGAGACTCACAGTGAAAAAGAAATTCTGAGTCCAAAGGAAAATACGTAGTTCTACATAGACAAGGATTGCTTATTTCTAAAATGGATTGTAAAATAATTATTAGTCGTGATAGTTGGATCTTATTTCTTAGTTAATTATTACCTTTAATTATGCATGTGTTTAATGTATTTAATTGCTTTATTTGAAAGGAAATTAAATATGAGCATGCTTAGAAAAATCATTTAATTAAAATATTAAGTGTTTATTGTAATTAAATAAATTTAAAATTCTACGGCCTCTATTACCGGGTTGTAAGTGAAAGTGTTAAAGTTGCGCATTGGCATTAGAGCCTTCCTCCCACAGGACAATTTTTTTATTATATTTCACAAGGATAAATCTCCTTTTGAATGATAGTAAAAAGCTATTTCAAAAGCGTAGACGCCGTCCACAGGCGGACGTATAATTTTGGTAGTGGAATTAGTACCAAGTAATGAATCACACTTAAAGCATATCTAATAGTGGTGTCCCACAGGAATCATTACTGTTATTTATGCGGACCAAAAATGTGGACCGACTTTTAATTATGAGTTGATATGTCGACACAAATAATTAATGGGTTGAAACCCTCCTCTTACGATGGTATGAGCCGTAGACTTCCACACCATAGTGGCCTGCAGTAAATTGGTGAACTTAATAAAATATTATTATAAGGGACCAATATTTAAGAATTAAATTCAAATCTTGACTAAATAAAATCTACCTTTGCATGATCTCAGGCATTCAAAATGTCTTTCAATCCATTGTCCATAATTTTCAAAGAAAAACTTACTAATCCCAACTATAACAAGAGAAGTAATTCAGAGTTTGTTGTGTCGATCATCATGGTTGATGTAATGACCCGTTTATATATGAATTGTTTAGGATTATTTATTTTATTATCATTATTTATTGTTATTATTATTATTATTATTATTAAATGCTTAATTGTCTTTAAATGTCTAAATGTTTATCATTATTAATTAATTAATGTGTGTATTATATATGTAAATATTATCCAAATTTTATTTTAATTATCGTGTGATCAAACCGAGCTATTTTTATTGGCTAAGTCGAGCTCGAGAGACGAACCGTATGTCGAGCCCGTAAGCCGCGCGCCCAGCTGAACCGGACCCCCCAA
>BKCP01010426.1:1973-26539 GCA_008636005.1 Striga asiatica
AGGTAAAGATTTCCAAGTATTGTTTCAAAGAAAAATTTACTCTGAATTTTCAATTGATTTCAACGTACGAAAAGTGGGGCGTTACAGTAAGAGAGAATAAGTAGTAGAAACTTTGGAGAAGTGAAGAATTTGAAGTAAAGAATCAAGTTTTACTCTAGCAAGAAGGAGGTAATTTACTTATCTTAAAGTTACATGCTTAAGTTCATGTTTTGATAATGAATTTACATGTTTATAAGTATGTATATCATGATGTAGAAGTTGAGTTTATAATTGATTCTATGAATACAAAGAGTTAAAGTTGTTCGAGATCAATTATATGATATATGTGCTTGAATTGATGAGATGTTGATAAAGATATGAATAAGCTGGAAAAGTATGATTTAAAGGAGTGATTCTTATGTAAAAGAGGAGTACATGAGAACAAGAATTAAGTGATTTGGCAAAGTATAGCTTGAGTTATGAATTTTTGAAGTTGAACATGCAAGATGAAGTTTATGTTCACCATGATTTTAAAATCCAATAACTTGATATATATGCATGCTAAAATTATGAAATTTTGATGACATGTCTAATAATAAGTTGAGATTATGACTGTTAAGTTTCATAATTTAAAGATGAGAAATGAATAAGTGATGAATATAAGAAGGCATATATGTAAAGATAAGTATATATGCAAGAATATTCATGAATTGTTTAAGTTGTTAAAATGAGATGATCATGAATAATTCTCATATAAGTGATGAGTAATTTGATGAAGTTTTGGTATAATATGTTGAGTATACAATTTTATAAAGATTGTATTAAGTATGACATATTAACATCATGATTAAATGTTATGAGTAAAAGATGATTATGGCTTGAGATTATTTTCACTTTCATGTTAATTAAGTGAAAATTTAATATAAGCCAATATTTAAAATTTGGGAGATATGATGTATGATGAATTAAGTATTTGATTGAGTAAAAGATCAAGATGAGTTTATAAATCATGTTGATGATGTTGGAAAAAGTTAAGCATGCTTTGAGTTTAAGTACTCAATCAAGTTTAATGTGAAATTTAGTTATTTTCACATTCGAGTTATTTAAGTGACATGCGAGTATAAACCAATATCTATGATTTTGAAGATATGATTTATATAAGGTTAAGTAATTAACCTTGAGAAAAAGTTTAAGAAAAAGTTAAGATGTTTGATGACTTAATATTTATTTGAAACATATTAAGCTTATTGAATATCTTAAGATTTGGATAAGTAAGAGTTAAATCTTATTGAGTATACGAGCATAGTACTTAGTATATATGTATATATTTGTATGTAGCTTGCAGATATAGCTACCCAAGAGCAACACTTACATTTTTCAAAAGTTTTCAAAAGAAGAAAGGTGGGGACCCAGACTGGGTATTACATTGAGTATAATATTGATATCATGTTCGAGGTATGCATACAGTTTAAGTTAATGCACTTGGGATGAGGAGGCATTCAGTTGTCTCAGAGTATATCCTAAGTTCTGATGGAGGCCGTTTGAGTTGCCTTGAGAAATATCCATTCAGATTGTGCACAAGTATCCGATCAGATATCGGATAGATTCAGTTTAAGTTACTGGAACAGATTTCCAGTCCATATATATACTAAAGATCATGATATTGTATTATTATTGTTGTTTACTTTAGTATGGGTGATTTCGGGGTACAAGAGGATCAGTACTCACCCCCATTGTGTTTTTCAGGTAACAGGGTCCGGCCGGAGGTGTGAGCTCGAGATGTGGTGGTGGTGGTCGTGCACTTATTTCAAGTGGACATTTATGAAGTATTTGATATGTCTGTATAATAAACCACCTTTTTAAGTATTTCCGCTATGCACATTAAGTATTGAACTTGCATTTTTAATAAATTTCAGATTTCAAGTTTATACCATTTCGAGAAGTATGAATATGGTACAGTTAAATGCAAGTTTAAAGGAAATCTGTTTTCTTTATGTCTAGAGAAGTATTAGACAGAAAGTTTAAGGATAACGGATTTTCAAGAAGATGAGTTTGAGTAGCATCTCGAGTTAGTCGCAAAATATTTCGAAAGAGTTAAAAGTATTTTCGAAGTAAAAGTTGCGAAAAATTTACTCTGATGAGCGGGGTGTTACAGGTGGTATCAGAGCTAGAGTAAGTGCTCTGTATACTAAAATTTTAAGTTTCAGAAATCAGTTTCAAGAAAACCGACCACACCACACTCACACCTCGCCGACTACCAGGTAAGTGTTGTTAAAAGATTTTATAAAAGTTTTTAAATATATTCAAATTTACTAAGTCTATGCTCAATAAGAATTCAGATATCCGAACTCTAGAAATCAGTCTATATGTTCAAGTATTAAAGTTTGAAATCTAGTTTATCAAGTTAACTAGATCAAGAAAGAGACTCGAACATTCTAAGTTAAGCCATCAGATTAAGATTTGAGTTAAGATCTGACTATAAAGGTTGATTATGTATTTGAGCCAAGTATTAGAAGTAACGGTATTTCAGTTTATAATAGCCAAAAAGTACGGGTAAATCATGGGGGTTTGAAATAAGAACCAAAAGCCGGATAAGATCCTGTAGGCTTGAAACTGAACCGTAAAAATAAAGTTTCAGAAAATAGTCAATCTTTATAAGTCCGAAGTTTTGATATCTTATCAGTTAGATATCATAAGCTAAAAATTGGCAAAGTTCGAGATTAAGTTATAAGTTATTTTATATTAGTACTTGTTAGTAACAGTACAACTATACAAAGTACTTTTCATAAATCAATGAGTATAAGTTTAAGGTATCGACATGTAATAGTCACGTAGCCGGGAAAATTATGGAAACCTGAAATAAGGGTTATTAGTCCGAGTTACCCGGGGACTTGAAATCGAACCTTAAAAGATATCAGTTAATAAGTATTACATTCCAGATACCGATATAATTATTTAAACTTCTCAAAAGAATTTTTGAAGTTAAGCAAGAGTAATCTGGATATGTGAAAGTTAAAGATAGTTTGTTTAATGAGTAAAGAGTTTTTATCTCTTGGGAGAAAGTATTTGACCCCAAAGATAAATGATGAGTTAAAAGCCATAAGTAAGAAATGGCGAGAAGAAGCTAGAAAGATATTAACCGGAACTCTAGCACAAGCTAGGTGTTTTCGGAAAAATTAACAATTTCCTTAAAGTTTAGTATAGCTATTTATTAATGGTTATACTGTTCAAGTCATATAGTTAGTGGTTTTAGAATGCGAGAGGCAAAGTTACAAGACCACAACTGAGTAAAGTTTAAGAAGCATAGAACCTTGACTGAATCAAGAAGTTATCTCAGTCCAGAAACAAGTAGTATTAATGTGTGAATCAAGCATATATACGAGAAGGGTATATTTTGCACAATCAATCTACTTGATGGATGGAAATTCTAATATCATTGAAAGTCAAAAGCAAGACAAAGATTCGAGCACACTGTTGAGAATTTCCTTATTTCTAAGGAGCTAGTACAGAAATATCAGAAAAAGGAGATACAGATAAGCATAAAGGAATTCTCAACTAGTACAAAGTTATATTGCATAAAGAGAGGGTGCGTCTCAAGAGCACAAGACTCCATAACTCTGCCACCCATCATGGCTGTAGTTTCACAAAGATAGATCTAAAGGATTAAATGCTCGCTTGCGTTTGAATCCTGGAGTTTCCACAGAATCTTGAACTGTTGAGATGTTGTTTTGAAGTTTCTTGATAAGTCAGAGGAAGTGTCAGCAGACTTGAATATTTCTCTTTGGAAAGGAGATATAAAAGTTTGATACACTCCTTCATCTAGAAATCCAAGCAAGTGGTGGAAAAAGTTATTGAAATTCAACAAACCAATAGGTTTGGTATGAAATTTCACTTCTGCCCAAGTAGCAAGGGTAAAAGTAGTCATTAAAGTTCCATATCCACCAGGAAGAACGATGAAAGCATTACAACTAGATATCATAGACATCAAACAGTCATAGATTGAAAGAGTTATCATCAAAGTAGCAAAATCTTTGACAACCTTTGATGAAGTGAGATAAAAAGGAAGGATACTTCTCACCTGGATATCAAAGCATTTAGCAGCCATTAAGAGGTTGTTAAAGAAATAGATACTAGTTCCTCCATAAAGTATGTTGATTTTATGTTTTCCCAACTCTTTCACCAGTTGGCTTACAATATAGATGTTGTGAGGAATGTTTACAAATTTAGAACCACCAAGAATGCACACAGTTCTCATGGGCTGAAGAAGTTTGGAACCTTGAGAAGACTCGGCAGTAGCCATTTATTTTGAGAGACACTTGGCTGAGAAGATAGATTTGCCTTTTAAACAAGAGAAGTCCCCACAAGAAAACAGTTGAGTCTTAAATGACTCTTATCTGTAAGAAGCGATAAGATCTATATACAGTACATCGGTACTATCAAGAACAATGTTGACAAACATGATCATTGGAAATAATATTTTCCAGACTATAGAGTTTTTCTTCATGTTTGAGCAGAAGTCATAAAGACATCAGTTCTCGATGCACATATCCACTAGAATGTGTATTAAGAATCTGCTGAATAGTTTGATTCGGAGATTCCTTACTCAAGCCATTCTTGATGAAAGTTATTTTATCTTCTCGATTAATTGAGACAAATCCCAAAGAAGTACAGCGAGTGTCACAGTTCCAACGAGCACATTTATAGCAGCCGCCTATTCTTTTTGCTCTACGTTTCTTGGCAAAAGTGCTTTTACCCATACCTGACAGATACTGGTATGCATTGGGATACTCGACAGATACACGAACTTTTGCTTCAATCAGCCATCTTATATCATTTGGGATATTATTGAGCATGAGTATTCTCAATCTTTCTACTCCAGCTCGATAAATTCTCTTTATGATATTAAGAGGGAGAAAAGAATAGAATTTTTGGATTTTTAGCAGTGCTAAATCCATTGGTGAGATCGGACCATTGCTGAAGAAGATAGAAGGATTACCAAGTGGTTTATAGAAGAAAGATGAGTATGAGATAAGTTTTCGGGAATGATTAAATTATACCGAATGTCAGAATGCACAACCAGTAAGCATTTAATGTCGTCGAGATCAGATGGGAGATGTCGGCAATAAGTGAGATGTTGCGACATTATTATGACAGTTGAATCATTAAAGGTAAATAAAGTTTACCTTAATGGTTAGAATTGTGGTATGACCAGAGAATGGTTAAGTTATTCCACGACAGTGCAGAAATTTCAACGAAATTCTCGACTATAGTTAAGTCGGAGAAGTTGAATTAAGAAAATATCAATAGTGATATTGAGTAAAAAGGTTTCTCGAAAGAGAAGCAAGTTTAGTATAGTAAGATGTTAGTATAGAATGGAGATGTGACTTGTTAATGATTACAAGTGACATCGACATTAAGGTACAATGCATATAGATGTTCTGCACCCGAAGGGCCCCGGCTAGTGGGTAAATCGCATGCAATGTATTTATATCAATTTTTCTCTAAAGTTGTCCAGTGAGCATAAAGTTTTACGTAACCATGTTACGTGAGTATGTGTGCGATCCAGAGTATATGCTTTTGCACAATGAGTTTTAATAAGATTTAACCTACGAGGACTAGCCGATAGAAGTTTTGGACCAGAAGGTTCATTGGCTGAGGAATTGAGATATTCCCTCGTTAGTATAAATGGAATCGCCACATATAGAGTTAGATGCCACTGGGGAGTGAGAAGTTGATATTAGCACTTGTTTTTCAGATTTCGAGTTATGATATTTAAACATAGTTGGTATATATCTCAGTTTCAGTATTTCCGAGGGCAGAAATAGTTTTAAGGGGGCTAGAATGTAATATCCCTCTCAGTAAGTAAGAAAGTAATAGTTTTAGTTCTAAGATTTAGGTAATTTTGAGGCCAAGATATGCAGTTATCGGTTCGAAATTAAGAGTTGATCAAGGAACTAGCCACACGAGTCGTGTGAGAAGCTACACGAGTCGTGTGGTAGGAGATATGAATGAAAGTTAGCTTCGAATTTTCCACACGAGTCGTGTGACATAGCCACACGAGTCGTGTGGGTTCACACGAGTCGTGTGACAAGCCATACGAGTCGTGTGGGGTAACACAAGTCGTGTGACAAGCCACACGAGTCGTGTGACCGACAGTAAGGTTTGATCATTGAGAATCCGATTGTGATCTCAACCGGAGGCCATTTTTTATGATTAATTATGTTTTTTATGAGTATACAAGTTAATCATAAAATAGTTTATGATTAATTAAGTTTATAAGTTTAAGTTGTTTTTTATGTTCATTTCTTCACTCCATTATGATGTCTTTCCAATTTATACCTATACATAGAGGCCTAAAATTCAGAGTTTTTACACCAAAGTTAAGTACTAAAAGTTATATAAGAGTGTAAGAGAGAATAAGTAGTAGAAACTTTGGAGAAGTGAAGAATTTGAAGTAAAGAATCAAGTTTTACTCTAGCAAGAAGGAGGTAATTTACTTATCTTAAAGTTACATTCTTAAGTTCATGTTTTGATAATGAGTTTACATGTTTATAAGTATGTATATCATGATGTAGAAGTTGAGTTTATAATTGATTCTATGAATACAAAGAGTTAAAGTTGTTCGAGATCAATTATATGATATATGTGCTTGAATTGATGAGATGTTGATAAAGATATGAATAAGCTGGAAAAGTATGATTTAAAGGAGTGATTCTTATGTAAAAGAGGAGTACATGAGAATAAGAATTAAGTGATTTGGCAAAGTATAGCTTGAGTTATGAATTTTTGAAGTTGAACATGCAAGATGAAGTTTATGTTCACCATGATTTTAAAATCCAATAACTTGATATATATGCATGCTAAAATTTTGATATTTTGATGACATGTCTAATTATAAGTTGAGATTATGACTGTTAAGTTTCATAATTTAAAGATGAGAAATGAATATGTTATGAATATAAGAAGGCATATATGTAAAGATAAGTATATATGCAAGAATATTCATGAAATGATTAAGTTGTTAAAATGAGATGATCATGAATAATTCTCATATAAGTGATGAGTAATTTGATGAAGTTTTGGTATAATATGTTGAGTATACAATTTTATAAAGATTGTATTAAGTATGACATATTAACATCATGATTAAATGTTATGAGTAAAAGATGATTATGGTTTGAGATTATTTTCTCTTTCAAGTTAATTAAGTGAAAATTTAATATAAGCCAATATTTAAAAATTGGGAGATATGATATATGATGAATTAAGTATTTGATTGAGTAAAAGATCAAGATGAGTTTATAAATCATGTTGATGATGTTGGAAAAAGTTAAGCATGTTTTGAGTTTAAGTACTCAATCAAGTTTAATGTGAAATTTAGTTATTTTCACATTCGAGTTATTTAAGTGACATGCGAGTATAAACCAATATCTATGATTTTGAAGATATGATTTATATAAGGTTAAGTAATTAACCTTGAGAAAAAGTTTAAGAAAAAGTTAAGATGTTTGATGACTTAATATTTATTTGAAACATATTAAGCTTATTGAATATCTTACAATTTGGATAAGTAAGAGTTAAATCTTATTGAGTATACGAGCATAGTACTTAGTATATTTGTATATATTTTTATGTAGCTTGCAGATATAACTACCCAAGAGCAACACTTACATTTTTCAAAAGTTTTCAAAAGAAGAAAGGTGGGGACCCAAACTGGGTATTACATTGAGTATAATATTTATATCATGTTCGAGGTATGTATACAGTTTAAGTTAATGCGCTTGGGATGAGGAGGCACTCAGTTGTCTCAGATATATCATAAGTTCTGATGGAGGCCGTTTGAGTTGCCTTGAGAAATATCCATCAGATTGTGCACAAGTATCCGATCAGATATCGGCCAGATTCAGTTTAAGTTACTGGAACAGATTTCCAGTCCATATATATACCAAAGATCATGATATTGTATTATTATTGTTGTTTACTTTAGTATGGGTGATTTCAGGGTA
Source organism: Striga asiatica (assembly GCA_008636005.1). Classification (NCBI taxonomy): domain Eukaryota; kingdom Viridiplantae; phylum Streptophyta; class Magnoliopsida; order Lamiales; family Orobanchaceae; genus Striga; species Striga asiatica. The sequence continues at coordinate 9,959 of BKCP01010426.1, forward strand.
CAAGAGGATCAGTACTCACCCCCATTGTGTTTTTCAGGTAACAGGGTCCGGCCGGAGGTGTGAGCTCGAGATGTGGTGGTGGTGGTCGTGCACTTATTTCAAGTGGACATTTATTAAGTATTTGATATGTCTGTATAATAAACCACGTTTTTAAGTATTTCCACTATGCACATTAAGTATTGAACTTGCATTTTTAATAAATTTCAGATTTCAAGTTTATACCATTTCGAGAAGTATGAATATGGTACAGTTAAATGCAAGTTTAAAGAAAATCTGTTTTCTTTATGTCTAGAGAAGTATTAGACAGAAAGTTTAAAGATAAACGGATTTTCAAGAAGATGAGTTTTAGTAGCATCTCGAGTTAGTCGCAAAATATTTCGAAAGAGTTATAAGTATTTTCGATGTAAAAGTTGCGAAAAATTTACTCTGATGAGCGGGGTGTTACAGGCCGGCAAAGACCTGATCGCCGAAGAAGATGAGCTCGACCCCCAGACCCAATACGAGGAGAAACGGGGGACAAAAAGGGCCGAGCCTATGGACGAAGTCGAGGTCATCTTCATCGATGAAGAGACTTGTCAGAAGTAGCTCGGAATCGGAAGTAAGTTGCCATGGGCGCTCAAAGCCGAGCTGACCAAGTTCCTCGAGGAAAACGTGGACGTCTTTGCGTGGACCCACGAAGACATGGTCGGCATCGACCCGCGGTTCGCCTGCCACCGGCTGCAGGTCGACCCCACCGTCAAGCCGGTCGTGCAGAAACGAAGAATGCTCGGCCCGAACCGACAACAAGCCTTGGAGGAGGAGGTGATCAAGCTCAAAGATAATGAATACATTCGCGAGGTCCGGTATCCTACCTGGGTAGCCGACCCGGCGCTCGTGAAGAAGAGCAGCGGAGCCTGGCGCCTTTGCATTGACTTCTCCGATCTAAACAAGGCATGCCCCAAAGAAAGCTACCCACTTCCTCACATCGATTACATGGTCGACGCCACCTCGGGTCACGAGCTGATGAGCTTCATGGATGCGTACTCCGGCTACAACCAAATCCCTATCCACCTGGATGACGAAGAGGATACCTCATTCTACTCGGCGCGTGGACTCTATTGCTACACGATGATGCCGTTTAGGCTGAAGAATACTCGGACCACTTACCAACGTTTAGTGAATAAGATGTTTGCTAGCCTGATAGGTGTAAGTATGGAAGTGTACGTAGACGACATGCTAGTTAAATCTGTGTACTCGTCCGACCATGTAAACGACCTTAATAAAATGTTCTCTATTTTGCGTGATTATTCGATGAAGTTAAACCCGAAAAAATGTACTTTTGGTGCTGGCTCGGGAAAGTTCTTGGGATATATCGTCAGCTAGCGCGGCATCGACGCGAACCCCGAAAAAGTCAAGGCGGTGCAGGACCTCCAACCTCCGACCTCAATCAAGGGAGTCCAAAGTCTCACCGGCAAACTCGCTGCTCTGAGTCGGTTCATCTCCAAGTCCACCGACCGCTGCAAGCCTTTCTTCGACGCAATCAAGAAAAATCACAAGTTCGAGTGGACGCCGGACTGCCAAAGAGCATTGGAAGCTATCAAGGAGACCCTCAGCCAGGCGCCGACGATGCAGAAGCCCCGTCAAGGGCAGATGCTCTATCTGTACCTGGGAATTTCTGAAGTGGCCGTGAGTGCCGTACTGATACGGGAGGAAGACTCGAGCCAATTCCCGATCTATTATGTGAGCAAGGCCCTTCACGATGCCGAGCTGAGGTACCCGTCCATGGAGAAGCTGGCCTTTGCCCTAGTGACCGCAGCCCGGAAGTTGAGGCCTTACTTCCTGGAGTACTCGGTCACCGTCCTAACCGCCTATCAACTCAGGAAAATCCTGCATCGGCCTGATACTTCAGGTCAACTGGTAAAATGGGCGGTGGAGCTAGGTGTTGTGTACAAATTGTTATTTTTACCGAGTACTGAATCAAGGATTCGTTTCCCGGGTCGATCTCACGAGGAAGGCGGTTCGGAATTTAGCTTTGGTAATGATAACACATAAAAAGAAAACAAAATCCTAAACACTCTAATCAAATAGGGGTTTGAATAATTACTAACTAAGAAATAATAAAAAGCAATAATCTACCTAAAAGTTTGAACAGAACAAAGATGGAGAAGCTAGGTAGTCGGGGATAATTAATTCGAGTTATAGCCAAGCCGGGCAGTCAATTGTTCGATTCAAGATTGACACTCTCACTTAAACATCTAGCGGTTCGCTCCCAATAACTTTTTGTAACAAGGGATTGAACATAGACGAACAAGCTCGAGCATACAACACAGGCCAATTGTCCCAATCCCAATAACTTTTCGTAACAAGAGACGGGTCATCGACAAGCACGTATTTCAATCTCAATCCATAGATTATTCAACTACGAAATCATCTACCTCATGCGAGCCTAGGTCTACGACTTCTCCCCTTTCGGTTCTGAAAGTCACTAATTAACTAGAAGGGAGTTAATCGACTAATCTTATAGAATTGACAAATCCTAACTCGACAAATAAATATTCAATTGTTCCCAATCGCAAGATCGAAGTGTCACTCTTCGATTATATCAATCAATCAAGCAAGAATATATCAATTCCGAATTAATTCAACTCACATAAGCATGAACAATCTTGAGCCCGACAAATGCACGTTAAACAAGAATAATCACCCCCTATCCCTAGCAATAAGAATTAGCTACGTAAAATAAATTCAACACAAATAATTATTTCTCCCAAATCAATCATTATTCATGAATTAATTCAAAGAGAAAAGAATCTTACAATTTATTATGTCCAAGTATTGAATCTCAAAGTACACAGCTTAATCCTTGATAACTAAGTAGAAGAGGAAGAAAAATGAAAAAGAAAAGTGAAAAGGACAAAGAAAACGAGGAAGAAGAAGGAAAAGTGGAGGAGAAGGAAGGAGAAAGGAGCGTGGTGTTTTTCTCGGACCTAGGGTTTTCACCCGGTCGAGAGGTGTGTGAAATGATAATCGCGCACGGCTTTTATAGTGTCCAAGGCTCCACGGCGCGGGACAGGGAATCGCGGCGCGGGGCGGAGCGGTGGCGCGGCGTGGTGGTGTGATGAGAATGTGGGTCTCGACCCCCGAAGGCAAGAACGGCCGAGTGCCGAGTCGGCCCGAGATGGCCAGGAAAGGGCCAAAACAATGCATGCATGGCCTAAGAGACGTGTACGAGCCCGTATACGAGGGTGCAGACGAGCGCAATGGCGTAGGAAAGTGCGACACGGATGCGCTGAGACGAGACGTGCGCGACACGAGTCGGCGCATACGCGGTTGAGGCGATCGACATACCGAGATTATGCGAAGGTGGCTCGTGATGGCTGTGCACGAGTATGTCACACAACACTTAGGCGAGCGATACGCGTGGACCGCGTGATGAGGCATGCAGGGTCAAGCCGCGCAAGGCTAGGTCGAGCAAAGAAGGGCACGCGCGAGACGGTCCAGCGAGACGATGACGAGGACTTAGCGAAGAGGTCGGGCGATTCGCGAAAGAGGGCTCGCGTGCGGTTCGACCACGTGAGAGGCAAAGGGCGCGAAAGATGTGAGCGAAAGGAGGCTGGCACAGGGGTCGAGCCAGCGATGGACGATTGGGACAAGTGGCGCAGTTCGCAAGCCAGCGATCGGAGAAAGGCTCTCGTGTCGACCACTCGCGAGCAGGACAATGCGCAAATGCGGGAACGCGTGCGTGGCGCGACGGGGAACACGCGGGATGAGGTCAGCGATGCGCGGGACGCGCAATGGCTGACGGGTGCGAGTCCTTGGTGGGCGAGGAATAACACGCCGCCTAGGGTTAATCCGCGCAACTTGGTGCGCAAGGCAGTGGACGCGTGGGAAGCGTGCGGGATGATCGCACAAGCGAAGGGCGCAAGCCTAATCCTCATAGGAATAGGCAAAGTAGCCGGGAGCATATTCCTAGTAGGAATAGGCAAAAGCGAAGGCGCGCTCGAGTAAACGCCTTGGCGGGTTAGTTCTAGGCGATGCAGGCTCGGGCATGATCCTTCAAGGTATAGGGGAGACGCACGCCGGGTGGACACAAGGCGACACGCGCGCGGCGGCCAGGGTTTCTTCCCTGGGTGGAATAAGAATGGCGCGTACAGGGATAGGCTAGGGTTTTTCCTACTTGGAGTGCAAGACAAGATCACTTAGGATCCTTTAGTTATTAGGTTTCCTTATTGCTTATGATATCTAGATTGTTTAGGACTTTAATATTTTATTGCTTTAATTAGTGATTTAGTTTCCTTAGGACTTTATTTATTTCCATGCATTAGGAGTTCTTCTTAGATTAGGAATAGACTTAGTTTGGCATCTATAAATATGCCTCATTGTCATTCGAAAAGAACATGTCTTGAATGTCTTGAATTAATGAAAACTCGACCATTGGTCACCAAATTCTTGTGTTAGATTTCTTTTGAGATTTAGTGCAAAACCCTTGTTACGAGAAGTGCATTCCACCGCATAGCTCGAGCAAGACGAGTTTGGCAAGGACATCTGTCCGAGCTGTCTCACCTATCGTGAGAAGATAAGGAGATTAACCACCGAGTCATCCGCAACCCTCGCTGAAGATCGAGTTCACGCAACGTCCGAGGCTAGGTCACGAGTCGGGAACACGCGATTCTTCATCATTGGTGCTTCCATTGAGAGAACCAATCGCGTGTTCTTTATCTCATCCCTTTCTTTAAGTTTTGAGTCTTAAAAAAAAAATGGCCAATGAAACAAAGGAGAAGCTCGTGGATTTGGAGGCGAAGATGACGAGTCTAGGCGAAGGATTGGAGACCACCAACGCATCCATGACCGACAATCTCACGCACCTTGAAAGGTCATTCCATAATTCGCAACAAGCCATGATGGACGCCATGAACCAAAGGATCGACGAGGTCTTGCGCTTCGTGCGGCAACCGCCGCCACGGGGTCGACCGAGGGCGCGATCACGGGAGGATGAACGCGAGCAACCGGAGTACGAGAAGAGGGTGCAACCAATGAAAGCAAAACAATGGCATCGAAGAGGGGAGAAGTTGGAAGGATTGGAGCGGGGTTTGACCTCGAAGGAGAAAAAATATTTGGAGGAGTTGTACGAGCGAAAGAATTTAGAGGAAGAGATGTTTCGACGACAAGACGAGGGACTATGCTTTACTTGCACCAAAAAATATGTGCCGGGCCATAAATGCAAGTCCAAGGTTGCGTGGATCGAGATCGACGAGTGCGAAGTCGAGCACGATAAAAGCGAACCCGAAATTGTGGTCCAACCACTCGAGCATGAGGTCAGGTGCATGGACGAAGTAGAAGATATGGTCGACGAGGACCATGAGGAGGAGATGGTCGTGGTTGACCTGGACCATGACAAGGAGACCATATTCCCGTTCGATTGTGCGGGCTATGTTGAAGACGAGGTCACCAAGTCCATGGTCGAGCGAGACGAGTCCAAGGACCCACTTTCGTTCGACGACGTGTTCATGGACGAGGGAGTTACGATCGACTACTTAGGGCCACCTATTTATGATTTGTACCTCGATGATGATGAGCACATGATGGTCGAGGAGTTTTGGAAGGAGGCCGAAGAGGAGTCAGTTTTTGATGGACCGCCTATCTATGATGTATACCCCGATGAATACTTCGTCGAGGTCGAGGTTGAAGAAGCCGAGGTGGTCGAAGCCCCCGAGGAAGTTTCGGACGTGGCCAAGATAGCCGAGGTCAATGAAGTCGGGAAAAAGGAAGAAGAGGTCGATGTGATCGAGGAGGACGACAAGTCCCGAATGGAGATACTTGACGAGTCCTTGAGGACAAGGACTCATTCGAAGGGGGGAGGAATGATGAGAATGTGGGTCTCGACCCCCGAAGGCAAGAACGACCGAGTGTCGAGTCGGCCCGAGAAGGCCAGGAAAAGGGCCAAAACAATGCATGCATGGCCTAAGAGACGTGTACGAGCCCGTATACGAGGGTGCAGACGAGCGCAATGGCGTAGGAAAGTGCGAAACGAATGCGCTGAAAGGAGACGTGCGCGACACGAGTCGGCGCATACGCGGTTGAGGCGATCGACATACCGAGATTATGCGAAGGTGGCTCGTGATGGCTGTGCACGAGTATGTCACACAACACTTAGGCGAGCGATACGCGTGGACCGCGTGATAAGGCATGCAGGGTCAAGCCGCACGAGGCCAGGTCGAGCAAAGAAGGGCACGCGCGAGACGGTCTAGCGAGACGATGACGAGGACTTAGCGAAGAGGTCGGACGATTCGCGAAAGAGGGCTCGCGTGCGGTTCGACCACGTGAGAGGCAAAGGGCGCGAAAGATGTGAGCGGCGAAGTCACGAGCGAAAGGAGGCTGGCACAGGGGTCGAGCCAGCGATGGACGATTGGGACAAGGGGCGCAGTTCGCAAGCCAGCAATCGGAGGAAGGCTCTCGTGTCGACCACTCGCGAGCGGGACGACGCGTGAATGCGGGAGCGTGTGCGTGGCGCGACGGGGCACACGCAGGATGAGGTCAGTGACGCGCGGGGACGCGCAATAGCTGACGGGTGCGAGTCCTTGGTGGGCGAGGAATAACACGCCGCCTAGGGTTAATCCACGCAACTTGGTGCGCAAGGCAGTGGACGTGTGGGAAGTGTGCGGGATGATCGCACAAGCGAAGGGCGCAAGCCTAATCCTCATAGGAATAGGCAAAGTAGCCGGGAGCATATTCATAGTAGGAATAGGCAAAGCGAAGGCGCGCTCGAGTAAACGCCTTGGCAGGTTAGGACTAGGCGATGCAGGCTTGGGCATGATCCTTCAAGGCATAGGGGAGACGCACGCCGGGTGGACACAAGGCGACACGCGCGCGGCGGCTAGGGTTTCTTCCCTAGGTGGAATAGGAATGGCGCGCACAGGGATAGGCTAGGGTTTTCCCTACTTGGAGTGCAAGACAAGATCACTTAGGATCCTTTAGTTATTAGGTTTCCTTATTGCTTATGATATCTACATTGTTTAGGACTTTAATATTTTATTTCTTTAATTAGTGATTTAGTTTCCTTAGGACTTTATTTATTTCCATGCATTAGGAGTTCTTCTTAGATTAGGAATAGACTTAGTTTGGCATCTATAAATATGCCCCATTGTCATTCGAAAAGAACATGTCTTGAATGTCTTGAATTAATGAAAAATCGACCATTGGTCACCAAATTCTTGTGTTAGATTTCTTTTGAGATTTAGTGCAAAACCCTTGTTACGAGAAGGGCGTTCCACAGCATAGCTCGAGCAAGACGAGTTTGGCAAGGACATCTGTCCGAGCTGTCTCAGCTATCGCGAGAAGATAAGGAGATTAACCTCCGAGTCGTCTGCAACCCTCGTCGAAGATCGAGTTCACGCAACGTCCTAGGTCACGAGTCGGGAACACGCGATTCTTCATCATGGTGCTGCGCGGCGCGGCGGGTAGGCTGATTGGAGTCGCAGTCCAAGTCGAGGCGGCATCGCAGCGCGGAAGGCGTGTTCTTCGCGGCGCGGCAGGCAGGCACGACACGGGGCAGAGGAGCATCACGGCGCGGGGNTGAAGAACGCCTCGAGCCGGGCCTATAATGCGCGCAAAAGGTTAGCGCGGCAGGCGGGCGAGACGCAGGCCATCGCGTGCGGGGCATGCGAGGCCGACGAGGGGGACCTAACGGGCAAGAGCGCGCGGCTAGCGCTCGGACAAAATGTGGCCGCGGAAGGTGAGGCGAGTGGCGCGGACGCGGGCGACGCGAGAGGCGCGCGCGAGGAGGCTTCGGGTGGCAGGGACGCGCGCGAGGAGTCCGCTGGGCGCGAGGAATCGAGTGGGGCGCGCAGCGGGGAAGCACACGCGGGGACTGGCGGCGCGACCTTAATCCTCGAGGACTAAGGCAAGGCGCGCGAGACCCAAGGGCGGCGAGTAGGCGGTTGGGATGTTTGACTTGGAGTGCAAGTCAAGGCTTTTCAAGATTCCTTAGATATTTGGTTTCCTTATTCCATTATGATTTCTAGATTGTTTAGGACTTTAATATTTTATTGCTTTAATTAGTGATTTAGTTCCTTAGGACTTTATTTATTTCCAAGAATTAGGAGTTCTTTTTAGATTAGGAATAGACTTAGTTTGGCATCTATAAATATGCCCCATTGTCATTCGAAATTATTATTCAGAAATTAATAGAAAAACCAAACTTTTGTTCAAACATTTTGCCTTAGATATCTTTTCGATTTCTTTTGCAATTTTATCGTTTCAAGAGGTGCGGTTGTGCAAACCTCGGGACACCTATTGGCGATTCAAGGCACTGGTTTGTGGCTTATCGGCAATCGGGACACGCGATCTTCATCATTGGTGCTTTCATTGAGAGGATCTAGATCGTGTGTCTTTTCCTACCCCATTCCCTTTCCTTTTCTTCTTCTTTATTTTCGTCCCCCTTATTAAAAAAAAAGAAAAAAAAAATCTTCAAAACGAGTCCACGAAGCAAAGAGCGAAAACAAGAAAAGAAAGCCATGGCCAATAAGGAGATAAAGGACCAGATAGACAATCTTGACGCTCAAGTTCGAAGTATGAGCAAAGTCATGGATGCTTTTGGCGAAGGGCTCGACACGACCAAGGCATCGGTTCGGGATCTAATGGAAACCGTGAACCGGGGGTTCGAGGAGATGGTACGCGGCTTCCAACGCTTTGTGCGGCCACCTCCACGACAGCTAAGCGCGATCGACCCGAGGAGGAGGAACATCGTGCCGATGAGCGCGAGCACGAGGAGGACTTCGATCAACGGTCACAAGCGTCTAACGCGCACGACCGCCCGAGGCTCGACAAACCGCGGCTCACGCTATCTACCTTCACCGACACCGATCCAGAGGCATGGCTCAACCGGGCTGTGCAATACTTTGAGCTCAACGAGACCGAGGCCAATGACCGCATGCGATATGCGGCCTATTACCTAGATGGCGAGGCCAACGTATGGTGGCAATGGCTCACGAATGTATACCGCAAACGGCAGCGAGCCATTAGGTGGGGTGATTTCGAACGCAAGTTACTCACGCGTTTCGAAACTTCCAACTACCATAACTACGACGAGGCCCTTTCGCGCATACGCCAAACCGGTAGCCTACGTGATTACATGAAGGAGTTCGAAAAGCTAGCTTGTCACGTTAGGGACTGGCCCGAGGCTGCGTTGGTCGGGGTATTCATTGGCGGGCTTAAATTTAACTATAACATATTCATACTTCTGAAATGATAAAAAAACTTGAAATCTGAAATTGATTAAAATGCAAGTTCAAGTCTTAATATGCGTAGCGGAAATACTTATAAACGTGATTTATTATACAGACATATCAAATCCATAATAATTGTCCACTGAAGTAAGTGCACGACCACCACCACCACTTCTTAAGCTCACACCTCCGGTCCGACCGTGTTACCTGAAAAACACAATGGGGGTGAGTACTGATCCTCTTGTACCCCGAAAACACCCATACTAAAGTAAACAACAATAATAATACAATATCATGATCTTTGGTATATATATCTGGACTGAAAATCTGTTCCAGTTATTGAAACTTTACTCTTTCTCTTTCCGATATCTGATCGGATACTTGTGTACAATCTGATTGATATTTCTTAAGGCAACTTGGGCCTCCATCAGAACTTAGGATGTACTTGTAAGGCAACTTGGGGCCTTCATCCCAAGCGTAAAAACTTAAACTTTATACATACCTCGGACATGATATCAATATTATACTCAATGTAATACCCAGTCTGGGTCCCCACCTTTCTTTTGAAAACTTTTGAAAAATGTAAGTGTTGCTCTTTGGTAGCTAACTCCTCAAGCTACATAAAAAAATATAAACAAATATACTAAGTACTATGCTCGTATACTCAATAAGATACTGGGATTCTTAACTCTAACTGATAACTTATCCGAATCTTAAAGAAATTCAATAAGCCTGCTATTGGTCAAATGAATACTAAACTTAACTTTTCTTGTACTTATACTCAATCAATTACTTAACTCATCATATCAATCTTATCTCCCAAATCTTAAATATTGGCTTATACTCACTTTTCACTTAAATAACTTGAAAGTAAAAATAAACTCAAAATATACTCATCTTTAAATCATAATACTTAATCATGATATTAATATGTAAGAATTAAACAATCTTTATAAAATTTTATAATCAATATATTAAACTAAAACTTTGTCAAATTGATCATTACTCATATGAGAATTATTCATAAAAATCTCACTTTAACAATTTGATCATATAATGAATATTCTTGCATATATATTCATCTTTACATATATGTCATCTTATTATCTTAACTCCTTCATTTCTCATTATTAAATTATGAAATTTAACAGTCATATTCTTAACTCATATTTAGACATGTCATAAAAATTTCATAATTTTATCATGCATATATCTCGACTTATTCAAGTTTAAAGTTGCTGCTGGAAACAAGTACATAAAATTCAGCTTGCATGATAAACTTTAAAAATTCATATCTTGAGTTATACTAAACAAAATGACTTGATTGTTGATCCTATGTACTCCTCTTTAACACATGAAATAACCATAGGAAGCATATATTTCCAGATTTTTCATAGCTAAGTAAAAATCTCATCATAACTGAACACATATAACATATATATAAGCTGGAAATAATTTATCTTCTAGCATGCTTATACTCATATAAAACTTTTATATCTAAGTCATATAAAAACATTATTTAATCCTTAATATTATCTATTAAACATGTTAAAAAGATAGCATCTTACCTTCTTCTTGAAAATCTAAAGTTGCTCCTTGACTTCTTAGAAAATTAAAACTCTACTTTTTTTATTTTTATTTTTATTTCTCTCTCTCTTTCTATCTTTTTGATGAAACTATGATGATTTGAGAAGATACTTGATGATAAAATCTAATTGAAATGCCTCTATTTATAGCCATGAATGAGCTTTTGGTAGATAAAACTTAGTCCACCAAGTTTAATAAAATTCTCACCCATTTGTTGAAAAAAATGCTAACTTAAAGACTTTGCAAAACTTTGTTGTGATTTTCTCATCTCATTCTCACCAATTGATGACCAAAATTTTTTGCTTAATGTGATGGAATTGATTTCATATATTATTGGAAAAATGTCACCATTCATCATATAAAAATCTTTGGAAACAAAATAATAAAAATAATAAAAAATCATCCTTTTTATTACTTATGCATTTTATTTCAAAATGGCTGACTCTTAAAACTCTTTTTATGAAAATTAATGCTCATATATGGTCTTAGAACATGCTAAGAAAAACAAGAATAATAAAATTTACGGAACTCAATTCGGACTTAAAACGAACGATTACCGTAAAATCAAAAATTCTAAAAATTTCGGTTTCTCTTAAAATAATTTAAATAGACTATACTGTCTAAATAAATTTTCTCACTTCTTTGAATATTTATCACTTAAATGTTCATGGATACTTAACCTTACTTTGAGACTTAACTTGTCTCAACTTATGCTAAGGCTCGATATTATGATCTTATCTTGATGACTTAAACACTTAGAAAAATTCTAAGTATTTAGTACTAAGGCTCGACTATTTCTCAATTAAACTCAACTCATGACCGAACATACTTGGGTTCATTTCACTACTTATCTTAAACGATTAATCAAAATATACTCGATTTCGATTATTCGTCATCTTATATTAATTAATCCCATCTTATAAATCCATTTATAAAAATAAACAGACTGGAATTAATTAATTACTGAACTGGCTCGATTAATGAATAAAATCGAACCGAGAATACTTTCGACTTAAAGTCGAAATTTTAACTAAATAACTTAATAACTGGCTCGGAACTAGGAACGAGCATTATTAATAAAAGTAATTAGTTCATACTTAGAATAATCACTTTTATTAATTACTGAATGGGATATTACAATCTACCCCCCTTAAAACTATTTCCGTCCTGGAAAATACTAAAACTGAGATACATACTAACTATGTATATATCAAAACGAGTGCTAATATCAACTTATCACTCCCCGGTGGCATCTAACTTTACGTGGCGATTCCATTTTATACGAAAGAGGGGAATATCTCGATTCCTAAGCCGATGAACCTTTCGGTCCAAAACTGCTATCGGCTGTTCCTCGTAATTTAAATCTTACTGAAACTGAAACTCTTTGTGCAAAAGCACATACTCTGGATCGCTCACATACTTAAGTAACATTGTTACGTAAAACTTTATGCACAGTGGACAATTTTAGAGAAAAATTGATATAAAATACTTATCTGACTGCTATGCGATACATTGCATGCGATTTACCCACTACCCGGGGCCCTTCGGGTGCGGAAAATCTATATGCAATGTACCTTAATGTCAATGTCACTTGTAATCATTAACAAGTCACATCTCCATTCTATACTTGCTTCTCTTCCGAGAAACCTTTTTACTCAATATCACTATTGATATTTACTTCAACCTCTCCGACTTAACTATAGTCGAGAATTTCGTTGAAACTTCTGTACTGACATGGAATAACTTGACCATTCTCTGGTCATACCACAATTTCAACCATTAAGGTAAACTTTATTTACCTCTAATGATGCAACTGTCTTAATTAGGCTCAACAATATCTCAATTATTGCAGACATCTCACATCTGATCTCGACGGCATTAAATGCTTACTGGTTGAGCATTCTGACATTCGGTATAATTTAATCATACCCGAAAACTTATCTTGTACTCATCTTTCTTCTATAAACCAACTTGGTAATCCTTTAATCTTCTTCAGCAATGGTCCGAATTCACCAATGAATTTAGCACTGCTAAAAATCCGAAAATTCTATTCCTTTCTCCCTCTTAATATCATAAAGAGAATTTATCGAGCTCGAATAGAAAGGTTGAGAGTACTTATGCTCAATAATATCCCAAATGATATAAGATGGCTGATTGAAGCAAAAGTTCGTGTGTCTGGCGAGTATCCCAATGCATACAAATATCTGACAGGTATGGGTAGAAGCACTTTTGCTAAGAAACGTAGAGCAAAAAGAATAGGCGGCTACTATAAATGTGCTCGCTGGAACTGTGACACTCGCTGTACTTCTTTAGGCTTTGTGTCAAATAATCGAGAAGATAAAATAACTTTCATCAAGAATGGATTGAGTAAGGAATCTCTGGATCAAACTATTCAGCAGATTCTTGATACACATTCTAGTGGATATGTGCATCGAGAACTGACGTCTTTATGGCTTATGTTCAAACATGAAGAAAAACTCTATAGTTTCAAAAATATTATTTTCACTGATAATGTTTTTCAACACTGTTCTTGATAGTACCGATGTACTGTATATAGATCTTATTGCTTCTGACAGATAACAGTCATTTAAAACTCAACTGCTTTCTTGTCGGGACTTTTCTTCTTTAAAAGGCGAATCTATCTTCATAGCCAAATATCTCTCATAATAAATGGCTACTGCCGAGTCTTCTCAAGGTATCAAACTTCTTCAACCAATCAAAACTGTGTCTATTCTTGGTGGTTCTAAATTTGTAAACGTTCCTCACAACATCTATATTGTAAGCCAACTGGTGAAAGAGTTGGGAAAACATAAAATCAACATACTTTATGAAGGAACTAGTATCTATTTCTTTAACAACCTCTTAATGGCTGCTAAATGCTTTGATATCCAGGTGAGAAGTATCCTTCCTTTTTATCTCACTTCATCAAAGTTGTCAAAGATTCTGCTACTTTGATGATAACTCTTTCAATTTATGAATGTTTGATGTCTATGATATCTGGTTGTGATGCTTTCATCTTTCTTCCTGGTGGATATGCAACTTTAATGACTACTTTTACCCTTGCTACTTGGGCAGAAGTGAAATTTCATACCAAACCTATTGGTCTATTGAATTTCAATAACATTTTCCACAACTTGCTTGGATTTCTAGATGAAGGAGTGTATCAAACTTTTATATCTCCTTTCCAAAGAGAAATATTCAAGTCTGCTGACACCTCCTCTGAACTTATCAAGAATCTTCAAAACAGCATCTCAATAGTTCAAGATTCTGTGGAAACTCCAGGATTCAAACGCAAGCGAGCATTTGATCCTTTAGATCTATCTTTGTGAAACTACAGCCATGATGGGTGGCAGAGTTATGGAGTCTTGTGCTATTGAGACGCACCCTCCCTTTATGTAATTTAACTTTGTACTAGTTGAGAATTCCTTTATGCTTATCTGTATCTCCTTTTTCTGATATTTCTGTACTAGCTTCTTAGAAATAAGGAAATTCTCAACAGTATGCTCGAGTCTTTGTCTTGCTTTTGACATTCAATGATATTAGAATTTCTATCTGTCAAGTAGATTGATTGTGCAAAATATACTCTTCTCGTATATACTTGATTCACACATCAATACTACTTGTTTCTGAGCTGAGATAACTTCTTGATTCAGTCAAGATTCTATACTTCTTAACTTTACTCAGTTGTGGTCTTGAAACTTTGCCTCGCGCATTCTAAAACCACTAACTATATGACTTGAACAGTATAACCATTAATAAATAGCTATACTAAATTTTAAGGAAATTGTTCATTTTCCGAAAACACCTAGCTTGTGCTAGAGTTCCGGTTAATCTATCTTTTTCTTGCTTCTTCTCGCCATTTCTTACTTATGGCTTTAAACTCATCATTTATCTTTGGGGACAAATACTTTCTCCAAAGAGATAAAACATATTAGTCTTTACTTATTAAACAAACTATCTTTAACTTTCATGTCCAGATTACTCTTGCTTAACTTCAAAAATTCTTCTGAGAAGTTTAAATAATTATCTCGGTATCTGGAATGTAATACTTATTAACTGATATCTTTTAAGGTTCCATTTTCAAGTCTCCAGGTAAACTCGGACTAATAACCCTTATTTCAGGTTTCCATAATTTTCCCTGCTACGTGTGTATTATATGTTGATACCTTAAACTTATACTCATTGATTTCTGAAAAGTACTTTGTATAGTTGTACTGTTACTAACAAGTACTAATCCAAAATAACTTATAAATTAATCTCGAACTTTGCCAATTTTTAACTCATGATATCTAACTGATAAGATATCAAAACTTCTGACTAATAAAGATTGACTATTTTCTGAAACTTTATTTCTACGGTTCAGTTTCAAGCCTACAGGATCTTATCCGGCTTTTGGTTCTTATTTCAAACCCCCATGATTTACCCGTACTTTTTGGCTATTATATACTGAAATACCGTTACTTCTAATACTTAGCTCAAATACATAATCAACCTTTATAGTCAGATCTTAACTCAAATCTTAATCTGATGGCTTAACTTAGAATGTCCGATTCTCTTTCTTGATCTAGTTAACTTGATAAACTAGATTTCAAACTTTAATACTAATCTGAACATATAGATTGACTTCTAGAGTTCAGATATCTAAATTCTTATTGAGCATAGACTTAGTAAATTTGAATATATTTAAAAACTTTTATAAAAACTTAACTTTTAACAACACTTACCTGGTAGTCAGCGAGGTGTGGTCGGTTTTCCTGAAACTGGTTTTTGAAACTTAAACTTTTAGTATACAGAACACTTACTCTAGCTCTGATACCACCTATAACACCCCGCTTATCAGAGTAAATTTTTCGCAACTTTTACTTTGAAAATACTTATAAATCTTTCGAAATCTTTTGCGACTAACTCGGAATGCTACTAAAACTCATCTTTTCTAAAAATCCGTTTATCTTTAAACTTTTTCTAATACTTCTTAAGACATAAAGAAAACAGATTATTTAAACTTGCATTTAACTATACCATATTCATACTTCTGAAATGATAAAAAAACTTGAAATCTGAAATTGATTAAAATGCAAGTTCAAGTCTTAATATGCGTAGCGGAAATACTTAAAAACGTGATTTATTATACAGACATATCAAATCCATAATAATTGTCCACTGAAGTAAGTGCACGACCACCACCACCACTTCTTAAGCTCACACCTCCGGCCCGACCCTATTACCTGAAAAACACAATGGGGGTGAGTACTGATCCTCTTGTACCCCGAAAACACCCATACTAAAGTAAACAACAATAATAATACAATATCATGATCTTTGGTGTAACGCCCCAAAACAGTAATAATATTCAGAACGATTTCACTGCTCGACTATAAGTGAAATCCGTAATTTTCAAAAATTATCGAGTTATATTATTTATGCTAAATGCTCAAATATGATAAATTATTCTTTGAATAATTCTTTATCAAGTATAAGTTAAGATTAATCCATTAATTTGGGTTGATAGTTAATAGCATGTCAATTCGAGAATTTATCGACTCCGAACCCTAGTTTGGTTCCGAGTTGATTTCCCGGTAAATTCCGAGTATGGCCAAGTATTGGTATTTTTATACTTAGAATATTTTTCTAAGTGTATAATAATATCAAAGTATAGGTATTGATCATTTTAACCGAGCCCTAGTGCTCACCCGAGCCGCCCGCGCTGAGCCCCGCACCCGCGCCTCGTGCCGTGCCAAGCACGTGCCTACCGAGCCCAAGGCTTGTCCTAAGCCTTGGCATAAGTTCCCTA
>BKCP01010437.1:0-26325 GCA_008636005.1 Striga asiatica
GAAATAGTCGCAAAAGATTTCGAAAGAGATATAAGTATTTTCGAAGTAAAAGTTGCGAAAAATTTACTCTGATAAGCGGGGTGTTACACAGAGCTTTTCCCACCAGAGCGCTGTCGTCAACCTCCGGAACTATAAGCACATCTGTGGAACAAGTCGAACTGAATCCTCCCCATTTCGTAACACAGTGCAACGGCCTCGAAGACAGATGCTCCAAATCGGAGGTGGGGGGAAGGACTTGAGAATCAATCCCATGGATCTCCTCCTTTGAAATATCATCAATGTCTCATTAGAGCGCATCATCTTTTTCTTTGGCCTCACACATTTGCTTTAGACTTCGAGCTTGAGCATCAAGCATAAGGTGGGAGTCGCCGACTTGTGCCTCGATTGAGTCGATATGTGCTGTAAGAATCTCCATTTGTGCGCTCAGTCGAGCACATCCGAGCTCAATCTTCTCATCACGAGTGGTCTGGGCAGATATGCGAGCAAGAATGAGGTCGAGTTTTTCATCGTATGTCAAAGCAGCCTCCCGAGGTTCATTCCTATGTGTAGATCCGCCTTGAGCTGTGGGCTCGGGAGAAAAATTGTTAACACGATCCTCTAAGGCTTGCACGTGCTCTAAAAGGTTCTCGATTTTGGACTCAAGATTGCTCCTACGGGCCGCTTGGGATGCCAAAAGAGTGAAAGCCTGACCGAGCTTGGCATTGTACTCTGAGAAGTCCTCGAGAGACTCATATGACTGCTCGACAGGCCCGGAATCCCACTTCTGCTCGTAGGGATGTGACCAAGTCTAGCCATATTCCCAAGAATCATAGTATGGAGGTGACTGATCCAGACGGGCACATCGGGTTGCGGTGTCTTCTTCCTAAACTAATTGGTATGTTGCGAAAGCATATATATGGTCGAGCTACTCGTTAAACTCGTAGGGCTCATAATATTGCTTGACCGAGAAGGGGTTCCAGTGTTGCTTGAAAGAGTATGGATAAGACTGAACATGGTACCCGGTGTGATAGCTTGGCTCGTTAACCCAAGATTGGGTGTGCAGTGAGAGGTGCACACGGTTAAAGGTCATAATACCTGCACACCAAAACATAACAACCACACGCAGCCACGAAAAAGAAGGAAAAAGAAAACAAAAACAAAAAAGACAAAAACAAAAACAAAGATGCACAAAAGAAAGAACAAAAACACGAAAAACACAAAACTAAGAGAAACACGGAAAATAAGATCAAAACCAAAACCAAATATCCTACTTGCCTTCCCCGGCAACGGCGCTAAATTTGTTGTGTACAAATTGTTTTCTTTTGATCGAGTACCGAATCGAAAGATTCGTTCCCTGAGTCGATCTCACGAGGAAGGCGGTTCGGAATCTAGGACTGGTGTTGATAGCACATAAAAGCAAAATAACTCCTAAACATATTAATCAAGAAGGATAGTTTTAGCTAACGACTACAAAATGCATAAAACTAAATCTACCTAAAAATATAGATGAAACAACGATAAAGAAGCTAGAAATTCGGGGATAATTAATTCAAGTTCTATTCGAAAAACCAAGACATTGATCGTTCGATTCTAGATTGACGCTCTCGCTTAGACATCTAGCGGTTCGCTCCCAATAACTCTTCGTAACAAGAGATTGAACATAGACGAACAAGCTCGAGTATACAATACAGGTAAATTATCCAATCCCAATAACCTTTCCCAACAAGGGACGGATCATCGACAAGCACGTATTTCAATCCAAAACATATAGACTATTCAATTACGAAATCATCTACCTCATGCGAGCCTAGGTCTACGACTTCTCCCCTTTAAGTTCTAAAAATCGCTAATTAAATTAGAAGAGAATTAATCAACTAACCATTTAGAATCAACAAAACCCTAACTCGACTAATCAACATTCAATCGTTTCCAATTGCAAGATCGAAGTGTCACTCTTCGATTATATCAATCAATCAAACAAGAATTCATCAATTCCTAATCAAATTAACTCGCACAAGAACGAACAAATCAAGCCCAACAGATACGAATTAAACAAGAACAATCATCCCTTATCCCTAACAATCGAATTTAGCTACGCAAAATAAATTCAAAACAATCAATGATATAAACCCAAGCAATCAATTTCATCAATTAAATGAAAATTAAACAACTTACGATTAATATGTAGAAATCATTCTCGAATCCAAGTTACAAGCTTAATCCAAGAGCAAGAACAAAATCCAGGCGAAAAATGGAGTTGATTTGGAGAAAAATGGAAAAAGAAAAATGGAGAAGAAGGAGAGGAAGAGAGAGCAGCAATGGAGGACCGAGGTAGGGTTTTCGTCTCCCCGAAGGAGAGATAATATTTTCGATCGCAATCTTGGTCTTATATATATAGCAGAGCATGGACGCGGCGTGGAGCTGGCAGCACGGCGTGGCAGGAAGTCTAGATGCGGCGCGGAGGGCGCTGGTGCCGCGGTGTGGTGTGGCTCGCGGTGCGAGGGCTGATGTCCTGGGCGCTGCATCGCGGCGTGATGTGTTGCATGGCGTGCAGAAGAGCTCTGCTGCGGCGTGAAGAGATGATGCGTCGCGGCGTGCTGGCTGTCGCGGCGTGGCGCGCGCATGGCCTGGACTCTCTGTCGGCCTCGTGGTGCCCGTCGCGGCGCGGTGCGCGCGCGGAGATCTGGGCAGGCTGGTGCTTCTCCGTTTCTCGGGCTCGTTTGGGTTCGTTTGGACTCGGAATTCGATTCCGCTTTTTCCTGTGTGTTGCCAACGAACTCCTCCATTTAATTACCTTGTCTCGACTAATGTTTTCCTATTATCCTATCCTCCATAGACTCCCGACTTGCACACCAACGACGACAAAAAATTGAAAAACGACCGAAAAACACAAGAAAGACAAAAACAGAGCAAACCACGAAATAAACTATAAAACGAACAAAAAACCAACTAAAAGACCTAACATGGGGGAAAAAGAAAGGCAAAATGAGAACGAAAAACGCAACAAAAATTGGACAAACACAATACGTCTTGTAAACTTCAGAAAATATAAGTGACAAATAAATTGAACATTTTTTGATTTCTTAAGATATTTTGAAATCTCAAATAAATACCTTTGGACTTTGGTTGTAAACGACATGAACGTTTATTTGAAAATTCTACTATTTAGATGTATATATACATGTCATATTACTAAGAAATTCTATCGAAAAAGTATTTCAACAGAAATTTTAATGCTATTATTTCTATTGAAAAATTCCAACTGTCCAATGAAAGTCAACATAAAAATCTTTGGTTGGAAATAGTTTTTCAAGAATATCTATTGGAATATGCATTTTTCATCAAATTGTTTGTCAATAATTCCAACCACACAAAAATCTTTGGTTGGAAATAATTTTTTAAGAATTCCTAATTAGAATATGCAATTTTCATTGAATTGTTGTCAATAATTCAAACCATTTGGAAAAAAATATTGCTTGAATCATCAAAATTTCAACCTATTGGAATGTTGTTCGAATTATTGACAAACAATTTACAATAGCGGATTCAAACGAAACATTTTCATAGAATTTTCCAGTGAAATTTTTAATTGAATTTACAAACATTTGAATTACCGTTGAAATTCTATTGAAATATATTACTATTATAGTTTGATGATTTTCTAGTTGTGTATGTGAAAAAAAATATATATATAATATTTTTAAATTCAAATATTATATTTTTGATTATTTTTATTTTATACATATGAAATTTTGAAGCACACACATTTGTGTAGATATAAAAATACATATAATGTACTGAAAGTATCAGACAAGAATATGGAGCTCAACAGATGAAGGTAGGTTCCAACAGTTGCAACATACAACAATACTCAGAGCAGATTCAAAATCATAATTTATACAAAAGACTACATCAGACTATAGAATGCAAAATTTGCCGAAAAGCTTCAAACGATTACAAAGATATCGAGCAACTACAACAAACACCAGATTCAAAGCTCACAAGACTCACCCAAATCAGCATTGCAACTTTGTTCAGACAAGGCCCTTTTCAGGCCTTTCTTCTTTGTCGATCTAAATTCAGGGTTCGAACCACGAGACTTTGAATAGTCGGGCCCGGGCCCACTGAGCTGAAGGTCCTTGTCGACTTCAGGACCAACCCATGATATGGGTTGAACTGCAGAAAATTAATAAAAATTGCATTAATAGGAAGAAAAGTGATGATATAGGAAGGATCGAGTTATAATATAAGTTTGCAAGAACGAAAAGATTTGAAAAAAGAGCTCAAATTCTCTCTTTGCTCGACAAAATTACATGGAATTCAATGAAACTTGCATAGAGATACATGTGTGTGGCTTCCAAGTCGTAGGATATTGAACTGGTTGAGAAAAACCGAGTAGAAATTAACTACGGTATTAGAATTTTCCTTTACCTTTTTCCCGAAGATTCACAAACACGCGTGCAAGGACTTACTCACACTTGAAAAGTGACGTACATGAATCGGTTTTCAATTTAAGTTAAAAAAGAAAGTTCTTAAATGTTTAAAAAAATTGAAGTATAATTTGAGGTTACCTTGTGAAATCCCATTAGCACCGGTATCATTATTAAGTGCATCTTGAGCAGGACGTTTTCGCAAATAGTTGTCGCGCAAAGGTTTTGGGGTTTGGAAGGAAAATCGAGACAAGCTAACCCCTTCTTTAATGTACTCTGGGTGCTCATTAAGGTACCTTTGATAGAGAACATCACGAAATCCCAGAAATAAAATGTGAGAAAAATATTGATCCAAAATACATCATGAAGAAATAAATATACCTTTGAACTTCAACCATTGATCGGAGTTTCTTGCCCGATGGTGAAGCATAATACCTGTAAAAAGATTCACAAAAGAAGCAAATAAATAAATGGACACTGTAGAAAGATTCAAAAAGAAGCAAATAAATAAATGGACACCTTTGATAAAACAATTTAATGAGGGAATTTGAGAAATAAAAAGGTTTCCGAGAATAGATCATCTTCTCAGGTTATGTTTGCATGGCCTTGCAATTCCTTTTGTCATAATAAGCCTTTCTCTACCGAAACTCTCACACGACACAACATTCATTCAATCGATTTTCTCAGCCAATCACAACTACACTTAAAAGAAAAAAAAATAAAAAAATAAAAAATCTTTCACCCGCAATCCATTCATCTATTGACCAATTGATTAATGAGCCTAGGTATATGATTCATCCCCAAAAAGCCAGCTAAAAAATTGAGAGAGTGACCAAATCCACACTTATACAAAATAAAATCCCACTAACTAATCGAGATGAGACAAATATAACTTCTAACACCAATCATTCTATCATTTTCAGTATTACATTTGCATTCACTATTAATATCACACACCATAATCATTTACACACTCAATATTCATGCTTTGCTTTCAAAAATATTCCCATCAATACACTACTAAAACAATTTATTTTTTTTTTCCGAAAATTTCAAATGTATCCAATGCAACCTCAAAATCCACTTGGACAAACAGCACGTATATAGAAGACAACTAAGCATAACCAGAAATACATACACATCAGCAAACTTGGAGCCTCCTTCAGCTCTGATTCTCAGGAGTCGTTGCCAGCCTGGCGGTGGTTGAGCAATGTTCGGTTTGTCAATCGCCCAAAGCCTACTCCCATCTTGTGTTATATCAGGCGGGTCATCACATGAAATCTCGGGCCTCCACTCGCGGCCCGTTTCACAAAAAAAAGGCTGTTCAGTAATATGCTCTCTTATTTCCTCATACTTCTCCTTTGTTGGGAGGACCCTCCACTTGAAACAGTTAGAGCATTGAACAGTGAAGGCCCCCACAGATGCAAACGGATGAGCTCTTGAAGCCCGACGAACAATGGAGTCTCGAGAAGCACTAGTTTCAACGCTTCCATTAGTAGAACCATTTATACTCGGATCATAAACCACCAGCTGATACTTAGAAATTTCGTTTTGCTCTTTATCTTCTGTGCAGTGATTTTCTCGTACGTCTGTACAACTTAAATCCACTTCTTCATCTTTGGAGTTCGTTGACGGGTTGTTCAGAGGATTAAAACTACTCGAGTCATCGGGTTCTCGGGCTACATTACTCGGGCCGTCAACATTTGGCGAAGAGTTGTTGCCAGAATTGTCAATCTTCAATTTGATGGTGAGTTTTAGTGATTGTGGCTGCATCGTATTCGATATCACCTAAATCCCACGAATAAGATCATTAATACATAAGCAGGGTTTTAAAAAGATGTCATGTGCTCTAATCCAGTGTTTGGCAAATAAGTTATCCTACAAGGTCGACCTCAGGTTATCTACTGCTTCCTCTAGATTCCTTCATAATCAATAATAAACGGCCCCCAACTTGACAAGAACTGAGATTAAACAGTTACTCAAGACCTTGGGACAGGCAATCAAATTATGGCCCAAGAAAGTATAAATTTATGTTCGATTGGTCATGATCTTCCAAATAATCAACATGTCTTGCTTCTCTCATTAAGATATGAACTTCAGGTTGCAACACACACACACACAGAGGGAGAGAGAGATAGAGAGATTGTAGCAACTTATTAGAAAGTGAGCAACTGTAAGTACAATAGCCAGGGACCTCATTCATGATATAACAACAAAAAAAACGACATAGAAAAAGTGTCCCAAATCTTTATAGACATTCACATGATTCCCGTTGAGTCAAAGATAGTTGCGAGCATGATAAAGCATCTTCCTTTCTGAGGAATGTAAACTCTTGTGTGTGCATTGACGACACAAGGAAATTCAACCTTTTCCAAAACCAAAATCAGAGTGAGCTTTGTCTAGAATCGGACNAAAAAAAAAAATAATAATAATCAGCACATATATTTTGCATACTGCAAGCCTATTATCAACTTCTTGGCCTAAAAATGTAATCTTTCTAGATAGCATCAGTTAGTTAGGGCCGGATAAAACTGTATCCCTTAAAAACCGTGACACACATCTCGATGCATACGGCTCAAAAATTTGCACAAAATACAAAGAATCAATGTACTAATTCCAGTTTTCTTTCTTTTCTCCTGTTCTTTTTTATGAGCATTCTCTTCACATAAAAAAACTACTAGCACGTGCATATGAAGATACTTTTTAATCTATTCATTCAAATCAAAGAATATTATGAATTCCGTCCCATTTTACACTCTATTAGCAGATCCTTGGATACGCCACAGATACAGCCAGAGCTGCATAAGCCAAAGAAACATAGAGAAACTAAACTTTCAACAAGACAGGCGTAAATTTGCAGCTTTCAGCTACCAGGAAAACAAAAAGGTAGTAAATTTTGAATCTTTTACTTTGTTATCCCCAAAATACTATGTAAAGAGAGGTCCAAACAATCCAAACGCCAAAACCCACGAATAAATTGTTTAATAAAAGCCTAGAATTAAAAGATTTGCGGATACAAAATTAGCATTCCATAGCTAAGAACATTTATAAAACATTAGCAATAAAAATCAAATCATGGGACTGGAACTGAAGATCAACCCACAGGACGCACCAATTAAAGGAAAGCTCAGCACATCTAAGCCCAAGAAATTGTAATTTACGCACAAAAAAAAAGACAAAAAAAAAAAAGGAAAGGTCGTGGGCCGAGAAAATTACAGCGACTGAGAGGATGTTAGAGATCTGATTCGAAATCAACACAGACCCCACGAATCACCTGTTGATTGTGAAACAACTGCCCATTAATGTGTGCTTTTGTGTGATGTGTTTGCAGAGGTTTTTACTTTTCCTTCTTCTCGAGTGAAAAAGGGGGAGGGGGAAGGGGAAGGGGAAGAATGGAGAGAGAATCTATGAATTATAGTAGGTGGCAATGCCGAGCTATCAAAACGAGCCATTAATCGATTTATTTGTTTACTAGTGCGGGCCGATAATTTTAAGACGATTTACTCAATCTTATTAGGGCTCGTCGAAATCGACCTCCTCGAGAGCAAGCTCCATTTCTCGTTACGAAACCTCCCGAAAGCGAAAGCCTCGCTGACCGCGGCCCGCACGGCAGCGAACGCGATCTACGTGCCTCCAGCTCAGCAGGGAACGATCGACTTGCAGAGCGGGATCCTCCACGCAGAGGAAAAGGACTACAAGACGGCTTACAGCTACTTTTTCGAGGCTTTCGAGGCTTTCAACGCCCTCGAGGACCCGCAGGCCATCTACAGCCTCAAGTACATGCTGCTGTGCAAGATCATGGTGGGCCAGGCTGATGACGTGGCGGGGATCATATCGTCACCAAAGGTGGGGTTGCAGTATCAGGGGCCTGAGCTGGACGCTATGAAGGCTGTGGCCGGGGCCCACGCCAAGCGTTCGCTGAAGCTCTTTGAAACGGCCTTGCGTGATTTCAGGTGCCAGCTGGATGAGGACCCGATCGTTCACAGGCACCTCTCGTCGCTGTACGATACACTTCTTGAGCAGAACCTGTGCAGGCTGATCGAGCCCTTCTCGAGAGTGGAGATTGCACACGTGGCTGAGCTGATTGAGCTGTCAGGTCAGCATGTGGAGAAGAAGCTGTCGCAGATGATCCTGGACAAGAAGTTTGCGGGTACCCTGGACCAGGGGGCAGGGTGTTTGATCATACTTGATGATCCGAAGACGGACGAGATTTATCCGGCGACTTTGGAGACGATCGCGAACATGGAGAAGGTCGTGGACAGTCTTTATGCAAGGTCGGCTAAAATAATGGCTTGAGGGGGGGGCTCTGTGTGTTGTGGGATTTTGGAGAACTTTTGACTCTGCTAGTAACTTTCGTTTTTCTTTACATCCGTTGGTTTGAAATGTGGATTTATTATATGATTTTCGTTTTGATTTTTGGTGATTCTGTTTTAGATTGCACTTGTGTATTTCGAGCAGTTGAATTGTTGAGTTGTGCCGTGATTCGAACTTAGTCTTGTGGGGCTCTGTGGTATCGTAGATGGATTCTGTTACTCGGCAAATGAGGACTCGTTATGGAAGAATGTGATTTGTTGTGAAGATTGATGTTGTGTTGTGGGATGAATGCCTAATTGCATGGATGAAATGATCTGGTAATTCAGATGCAGGCTATTGTTTCAATGAACGGTCAAGATAGCAGGACGCATGATAGAAGCAATTGAGAAGTTCAAAAAGTGAAAATTAAATGGTCAAATTATAACCTGGAAGGAAGGATGGTAAAAGGTGTTAGGTTGAGGGTGTAAGCATTTCAGAACTTATTAATAAGCTTCTCCAAATGCTCATGTTGTTAAAATGGAGGATGCCATCTTCTCTCGAAAATCATATCTTTTTCATAAACTTCTCCAAAAGCTTACAAGTTACTATTAAAATGGTGCAGCATGTCATTCTCTCTCTAAAAGCTTCTTTCTATAAAACCAGATGGGTCTTTTCTATTACTAATTTGGCACATGCACTTTTAGCCTACACAGCTGTATCATGTAATTTCATTTCTCATGTATTTCAAGGTCTCCTTTTTCTTATGCCAACCTACGAGCTTCAAGAAAATCTTATAATATACATAAGCTCGTAAGCATCCATAACAAGCCTCTTCGGCAATTCCACTTACATCTACAGTGAATCATTTCTGCGGGTGAAAGGAAAACGAAGAAGAAAAGAAGTGAACAGGAACTCATTGGTGCAAAAGGTTCAATCTGCTTGTCACCTTCTCTTAAAACTTTCAGCTGGGTACAAATGTAATTTGGTCCACGCCAAAAGAGAAGATTTAAGCACCATAAAAGAAGTTTCAGCGGGAAACATAGAACTATATGTCACAAACACAAGCTCATGGTCTCACAAAAAATGGGGATTGCAAAGTAGTGACTCGTCCGAGAGACCAGAGAATCATAACAAAGTAAAAATAATTGCCCCATCAACGCCCAGAGAAAATGCATAACAATTTTTAATCTTTTCGTAAGAGAGAGGATATATTGCTTAAGCTATAGGTCACTACAACTTAACCTCCCATAGCCATAGCCATAGGGCGTATGTACAAGCAAACATAGGTTTTGACATCTCAAACTTCTACCTGTCTTGTAGTACTATGCTTTTAATTGAATTTACACATCCTGAAATCTCTTCCTAGAAGGGAAAGCCAAAAAAGGTTAAAAAGACTGTTCGTATTTATTCACAAACGTAGTATAGAACTTCCTTTTTTGTCATTTCTTTCTATGTTGTAAGGATACTTCATTATGTATCACTATTCTATGTCACAGAATTGTCTGACACAGTTGTATGCAACGGGATTTCGGATGTTTTTCCACTGTGTAAATAAGAGTAGGCAAAGACAGCAGAACCAAGTGTAACTGCAGTGGCAATAGAACCCCAAATCCATTTCTGTCTTCTCTTCCTTATTTGCCTAAGTCGCCTCGTCTCCTCTGCAGAGAGATTAAAAAAGAAGGACAAAATGAGAATTTTTGCCACTACTAAAAAGAGAGAACAAGCAGTATGCAATTTGTATATAGTATAGACAATATTTATAAAAGAAATAAGAAAATTACAATGTCAGAATTCAAATGTATCACCAAGAGAGAAGCCTCCCAGTGACACTCATCTAAGGAGGATAATGCAGTGAAACATCATTAAACAATCAAAAGAATCTTTCGAATAAGACTGTGGATACAGCAGAACTAGGAATTGAACTTTAAGAAGAAATGGACAACATCTTCAAGTAACAATATCAAGCTCTACAAAATCTACTGAGGATACGGAGTATAACAAAACCAAATTAAACTAATGATTGAATTTTAAAAGCAAAAGAAAAATGAAAGTAATTAATAACTGATTCATTTATTCTTTAAAATAGAAAATAGAACCTAAACAAATCATCGACTATGACAGACCATCTCGATTTAATTTCCTTGTGGCATTAAAATTTAGAAGAAAGTATGATAAACGTGCACCATGCATGCTTACATAACTGATTTAAAAGACATGCTTTAGAAAACACACCTACAACTTCTTGGTTCCTCTGGGACATCTCTTGGTTCACGGCTTTATAATAACAATGCCTATCCCACAAACGAGCTACTTCAAAGTTCTTCAACTTTATCTGAGCTTCCATCTCCATTTCAGCCTCAGCCTTTGCGATTCCCTTCCCAATTGAGTTAGCAACAAACCGGGCAATATAGACTTGTTGCCAGATCTCCTCAGCAGGATCGGCATGTTGTTCTCCCTCTAGCAAACAAGTTGTTAGATCTTCAGGGAGTGTCAAACCCAGAAGAGATAATTTTTCACGGATCTTCTGCCACTGGTTTCGCATATTACATAAGGTCTCTTCAGCTTGTTTCCTCTTTTCTATCTCCATCAATAAACTTAGCCTTATTTCACGCAACTCACTCTCGATATCGGGAATCTTAAGCTGAGGGCCGCTCTCTGATGATAATTCTGAGGCATGAGATGACAATAAGTCATGAAAGGCATATCTCGAGATAATAAAAGAATAACTTGGATGGTGTTTCAGGTTTTGTGAAATAACTAGAAAAATTATGACAACAGTCTGATTTCACTGCAACACAAACAAGTCAAAAAATTAAATAGCAAATGGAGGTACCTTCCCAAGCATCATAGAACTCAGCTAATGGTGTGCTCAAATTTAGGGACCGTTCGGCTCCATCAACACACTCACTTTCACCAACGCTCCTAACACTCATTGCGTCCTGTGGATCAGCAAAATCATCATCCTCGCCGTCTTGTTGCAAATCAAATCCAACAACAGACTTCATCATGCCATTTTGGCCTTCCGGACCATTTTCCGCATCTAAATTTCCTTTCTCGTCAATGCCTGTACCATTCAAATGATTTTCTCTAGCAACGGATGGTACAGTGGCATCATCCACACGAAAAACATCAGGAACCTTCTTAGAAACAAACCCATCATCCTCAGAGGCTCTTTCTGTCACCTCCTTTTCATCAGTATTCCCGTTTTCACTCACCTTGCCCTCGTCAGCCTCCCGTTCCCAAGTTGCCACATCATACTCAGTAAAATTTGAAAAAAAAAAAAGAAAAAAAAAACGTATAATTAGGAGGGTAAAGCTCTGTTATATATATATATATTTTATGTGTTACACAAATACATTTTTAATAAATATTAAAATGGGAATGGGCTATGATAATGGATACTACATGTCATCCGTTAGGTCATGTATGACAGCAACAAGAGCGGTTCAAGTGGATCGGTAGGTTGACCAGAGGATGTACAATAAGAAGACTCGAGGTCACTAGAGTATCAGGTCGATGATAATCTCCGAAGGTAGAGCAGTTCAACAACAAGTTGAGCTAGAACTCTTGGTTAGCCTAATGGAAACTCAACCTGTAAAGTGAAGAGGTCGATGTAAGACCTAAAAAGCGAACTTAGTCATTGAAGACCAGAACTACCCAGTTCAAGGGAATTGAACTGACAACACAATTATGCTTAAAAGCAACTACCTAATGAGGTAGACTAGTGTGAACACACAAGATAACGGATAAAAGCGAATATAATTAGGATAAGGTCATGTGGATAGGTGTATGCGGCTAATAGAATTGAGCAGTTCGGGCACTCGGGCAGTGTGATTGGGTAGTTCGGGCTCGAGCAATTAGATTTGCAAGATCTTGGACAACAAAATATGATCATCATCACTCTACACACTTTGAGTATTCTAAATACAAATACATTTGTATATAGTTCATCTTCATCCTTGTTTACTGACTTGAGTGTCGGAACTTCTACACCAAGACAACCCTCGACACTGTTTTGCAGGTAATTCCAGCGATTTTAAGCATGATTAAAGAGGCGTTGAACCAAATTGAGGTCGTTTACACTACCAAACAAAGATCTTAGGGCAATTTGTAAAACAATCGAAATTATTCAGTAATGCTAAGGAGCCAACTGTTGGCTCCGTTATGGAGCCAACAGCCAATGGGACAGCTCCATGTGGGGCTGTCTCACATGGCTCCAATATGGGACACCCCCACATGAAGCTGTCCCATTGGCTGTTGGCTCCATAACGGAGCCAACAGTTGGTGGATTTTCTTGGCAAACAATTTGTCTATTCAAGAATAGAGATGAAAAAAGTACAAAAAATTATTTTTTTTCTTGGCAAAATTATTAATTAGTTTAGGAGAGTTGGTGGATTTTCTTGACAAACAATTTGTCTATTCAAGAATAGAGATGAAAAAGTACAAAACATTATTTTTTTCAAATGGTGAGATAAATATGTTTGTGAGTGATTATAAAATAAATATAATATAAAAAATAATAAACTAGTAATTAGTAAAATTTATAGTCAGAAATATCTAAGTTAATGAATAATAGTTTTATTAGAATACACAATAATAAATATTATGATTTGAATATTTTAGTGGAATTGAAGAGAAAAATATGAGATATTATAGAAAATAATTTTATGATTTTTTACTTTGATCACCCGTTCAGACAAAAAAATAAAAAATAAAAAATTATATAACCAATTGCGACCTAAAGTATCCGGAATTTGTCTAAAAATGATATAACCAATTCGAAAGTCGATACCTACGAAGTAAAAATGATTTTTTATTATTATTTTTTTTTTCACAAGGCCCAAAATGGGGTGGCTCCCTCCAACAAGAAAATGTCTTATAATTTGGGAATCATTTCAGCCTAAATCCCTAAAAAAGCTTCGTCGTCTCTTCACCGTGGATCTACTCTTGCAAGAATTATCGGTAAGTTGACTCTAATTCTGCGTTTTTTTCACCTGTTCTTCCTTCCTATTGCGGTAATATAGGTTTTTCTTTTACTCATCATCATCACGTTAGATTATATTATCTTCTTTTCCTACCGGCGCAAATCGAAATTTGAATTCCGATGTGAAATCATTGCCGAAAAAGTCCTCTATAAAACTTTATGCTGTGACCTGAGGGGTAGTCCTGATAGTGATTTGTTATTTAGACTTTTCCAAGTATTAATTAATCCTTTAACTATACCTCCTGGTGTTGTTACGCATTGTACCGAAGCTTCAATCTTGAATTTTTGAGTGTCAAATCAATCAATAGAAAAAAATAGAAAATATTTGAAGTCGAATTTTCCAATGTATTCAACTTTTTTTTTTTAAATTTCTTCTTTGAAGTCTTCTGTGCTTTCAGATTTCCTGTTCAACTAAAATGGTTGTTGTCCTGAAGATGCTATTCGAGATGCTAATTTGTCATAAATACAGTCTGGTAAAGGGGAGATTTATGCTTTTCATATGCTCAGTGTTATTAAATTTCCGCCGGCGTGGCGGTTTTTGGTTTTTCCGCCATCCGTTATCCGTTATATGGCTGATTTGTAATGGCGGCGCCATGGCACCCGCCATGGACATGGCGGTCATGGCGGTATGGCGCCTATGACGTGAAATGGCGGAAATCTGGGCCAATTTTAGTGTAAAACTAAATTGGGCCTTTTTTACAGGCCCAAGTACTAAAAAAAAATGGAAAAATTAAACTTTATAACAGATAATACATACGAATCGGCTGTCTCTTCCTAAAACACAAAAACCCTACCCTCCTCAAACTCTCCTATCTGTTGCTACCGTGCGCTCTCTACTGACCCAACCCTCCGGCGACCGGCGACTCAAGATTCGGCGACCGGCGACTCCAGCTCCGGCAAGGCGGCTCTCAATCACTAGTAAGTTCTTTTTTCTTCCTTTATTTTCAGTTTCAGATTTAGGGCATTTTTTTTTTCCTTCATTTCATAATTGATGATTAATGATGTGAATAAGTGAATGGAAGGAAACTGAAAGTATGGAAAGAAAGCTTTATTTTTTTATTTTTTTTTTCAGTTTCCGATTTTTTTATTTTCCTTCTATTTTATTTGTGTTTGGTATACTTTTCTCACGACTTAAGATAATAGCACCATATGAGGTTGGGTTGAAGAAATTCGGTTGATGATAGTAGTCTTTTCTTTTTAGTGATGTAATTTGCAAAGCCTGTAATGTTTCTCTATAATTTGAAAAGACTGAATTTATGGATTCTATTTTGTATACAACAGTGTCTGAAGGTCAAATACATTCTTCTTCCCGTTGAAATGGGTTCTAACTTCTAAATATTGGAAAAGAAATTGGTAGCTGATTTGGTGCTTGAATAATTAACAAATTATTGTTTGCACTACTGTTACCTGTGTATAGTGTCCTTATCTATCATCTATCTGGTTTGTGATTGTTGTGGATTCCAACATTTTCACATGTTTGGATCTTTTACTGATAATAATAGTAAGTCTTGCTAAGAAACGAAGGAAAGGATATGGAGGAGCAATTTATACTGAGAGTGCCCCCAGCAGTTGCCGAGAGAATAGAGCGTCTGTTGAACGATTCTTCTTCTTCTGAAGACAAATCCTTGGACTTGTCATTTTCTGGTGATATGCTGATTTTTCGCTTTGAACATTCAAAGTTTACCTCACATAGTGATTACTTATGTTCTATCAATACTTCAGTGTTCATGCGCTTAAATATCACCAGTTTGTTCTCGTTCTTCTGACTTTTGTTGCACCTTTTTACATTTTATTTATTTATTTTGTTATAGATGATGGAAGGACTGGCAAATTCGTAATCGGGAATGACAGTTTCTCCGCATCCCTCTTGGATCTTCCCACTGTTGTAGAGTCTTACAAAACATATGACGACAATGTGTTGATCAAAACTGCAGATATTGGCCAGGTAGTATGTTACATAATTGTTCAAATTTTCCTAGATATTTGTATTCGCTAAGGTCAAGTTAAACAGTTTAAAGTCGTGATAGATGATAATGGTGAGAGAGGAGGGTGACAGTGCAGAAACAGGGGAGTACAGGCATGGGCTTACTCCACCAATGAGGGATGCTCGAAGGCGAAGATTTAGGCGGGAGCCTGACTTAAATGTAACATAAGATTTCCATTTATTAACGTCTACGAATGCGTGATGTTTATTTGTGATACATATATTTTATAATCTACGAGTACACTTATTAGCGATATTGTGTTGTTTGGCAGCCGGAGCTTGTCCGTCGTGTCGAGAAAGATTTGCAAAACATCATGGCTGGTGGAACAGCTGAGAATATTGATATCCTTTTATTTTGCTACTCTTCATGTGTGTATATGTCTCTCTATCTCCGATGTGGGTGGATAACAAAAATGCACTTTCTCTTATAATACATCTCCATGCAAAAAAAGGTCTTGTTTATTAGGTATAAGATCCCATTAAATCTTGTCATTAGCTGCTTCTCTTTTTAGCATTGTAGTCCAATCGTTTCACATGACCTGTGTGTTACGGTTTTTCTATTGCATAAACGCATAATTTGAATATAGTTTTCAATGGTCCTTGACTGATTAATTACCTGCTGAAATGGCACCAGAAGAGTTTGATGCCACTAATACTGGTAAGAATGTGGTTTCAACATCTTCAGCAAAGCCAGATGTGCCTGAAACTGGAATGGTAGGTGGGGAGCCTGACTCTGATGGGAGTGATTCAGATGAGACTGATGACTCTATGTGAACCAAAGCTGATTTGATCACATGCAAAACTGTTGTTAAGTTTATGACGAGGTTAATGCGTGCTATGTGTCAATATCATTAATAAAAGCTTGGTGTGTAGTTTGTGTATCTCCAGAGTTTTTAATTAAACTCTTGTCGTTTCCCCAGATTTTTCGGTTACACGCATATATTATATTTTTCATTTATTTTAATTTTCAATGTACTGTAATGTACATTCATATCTGCAATCACTTTTTATTTTTTATTTTGGAAACTCGGGTTTTTAACATGATTTTAGCATATTTTAGTTATAATAATTGTTGGACACTTTTGCCCCAATATTTTTGGTTACACATGACTTCAGTATATTTTCAACTCATAAAAATAAAATATATATTATTTATTACAACTTATGTCATAAAGTATTATATTGATTCGTATGCAAGTTTTACAATTAATATCCGAGCACGCACGTTCGCGCGGAGAGACGCGAGGCCACACACGGGACCAATGTCGACTCGCACAAGAGCCGCAACCGCCATCATTGAACCCGCAAACTCCCCAAGCAAGTGAGTGCTGCCAGACCTCGACCAATAGCGGGTCTCCGAGCAGGTGCGCGCGCGATCCAGCACTCTGCGTAAGCAGCGCTAGCGAGCGTGCCGCCTCTCGGGTGACAGCGCACTAACCCCGAGCCGTTGAACCATTTTTAAGCCGTTCGACCAGTTTGTTCGTAGCGAAATCATATTTTAGCCTTGTGAACGTTTTCCAAGTCTTTTTCCTTAAACCGAGAGGTCAAGTTCCACAAGAAAATTTCATAAAGTGCTTAATCATTAATTTTTTGATTATGGGAGATAATCTCAATAATTCTTCCGAGTAATAAGATAATTTATTAATGATAATTCTCTCGTACAATTTTAGGTTTCTAAGGAGTTGAGCCCTCAAGCCTATCGTGAGCACTTGCATAACCGACATTTATCAAACTGAGGGGGTGTTGCTAAACTTGCTATACTTTTATTTCTTATAATCATTGGATTCTATAATTAATATATGTGTATGAACCACTGATCTATCGAGAGTGTATCTCCCGCCGATGGATTTGCCGGTGGATCTCCATTTTACCTAGATTTATGCTACAGTGCCAAACATCTTTATATTAGATAAGAGACAATAGATTTTTCCCTCTATTTTCGCGCTAGTATAGATATGGGCTTCTCAAGAACGGCCCAACATTTCGTTCACAAGGCCCAAACTGGGTGTCGCCCCCTCCAAGAAAAGGTTTTATAATTTGGGAATCGTTTCAGTAAATCCCTAAAAAAGCTTCGTCGTCTCTTCGTTGTGGATCAATTCTTGCGTGAATTATCGGTAAGTTTCCTCAAATTCTGCGCTTTGTTTCATCTGTTCTTCCTTAGTATTTCGGTAATACGGTATTGATTTTCCTTTCACTCATCATCATCATCACGTTATAGATTATATTATCTTCTTTTCCTACCTGCGCAAATCGAAATTTAGATTCTGATGTGAAATCATTGTCGAGAAAGTCAGATATGAAATTGTGACCTGATCTCTTATCACTTGGTTTGATTACCTCTGCGCGAATTGTTTACCTACAACAATCAGGGATAATCCTCTTGGGGCTCGTTTACTTTGAAGGACATGATTAGATAAGAAAATAATCCTGGAATTTCCGCTGTTTACTTACAAGGATTTGGATAGGATTTTGACGACGTGGCGCCTATGTGGCAGGCGTGGTCCTCTTGTTTATCCCCAACAAGCTGATAAAAAAATCCGGCCTACCCCATGGATAACTTAATCCCAAAAATCTGGTACCCATTTTGCCCTCACTTTTTGCTGCCAAAATACCAGATTAGCCCCAATTGACAACATTATTACAAATTTGTCCCATATAAAATTGATGAAACCGGTGTTTGCCCTAATTCTTGCGCAGCGACGAGGGGTAGAGGAGGAAGAAGCAATCTTCTGTAATTCCAGCGATAGGTAAGCTCCATGTTCGAAGTAATCTTCTGTAAAATCATTGCTACAAAATATTTGTCGAAATATCGGGTTGATACATCGAAGAAATATATTGTTCTGCGTTGGCTGAAAATATCATAAATAAATCGGTAAAGGCTAGAAATTCTCTACACAATCGCAGCAACAGTATCGAGAAATTTCGTCAGACGGTAAACCCATTTAAACTGTTAACGCTCATTTTCTTTTCTTCTGTTTTTGTTTGGATTTTCTCTTTGATGAGGGTTTGTGTTGGGTTGGAGGAGGTGTTTGGTATTTCTTTTCTGGTTATGGTGTAAGCACATAGGTACTCAATTTATGTTTATCTGTGTAAAGACATGAATTTTATGCGTCTTTCTTGAGTAATTTGTTTATGGTAATTGCTGGTACTCGTGCATTGTGATTCTTGAATTTTATGCTGCCGTGTTTGGTCCAAGAGTATGTACAAATATCTCTAATAATTTGAAATTAATTGTGTATTGTGGTGTGTATACATTTGAATATTCTGTTATTAAAGTTAGAAACCCAAACTCGGCTAAATTCTCCCGTTAATATGGTGATGCAGATGCCAGATATTGATGTTGTTCAGAATGCAAATAATTTTATTTGTTTTCTTCCTGCTCTATTTAACTCTATTTCTTCTGGGGATAAACGGATCATTGCAATGTTTATACCACTCTTTTTTTTTTTTTTTTTTTATTTCATTTTGGGCATATTTAACATTTTGAATCGTAATTCTAATTTGTTTGAAAACGGGGCACTATGTCCTAGTTTTTGTAGAGACAAGCACGGGTGGGGGAACAAACCATATTTCTTCGGTTTTTCCGTCGGGACGCAAGGTAAGCTCGAAATTTGTGAAGATTAATGGTGTTCCTCGAGTTGTAGCAGGCTGCCGATAGTTTCGGGTTTATAGTTTTTTTTCCCCAACAATGTGTTTTTTGAACTGCACCATGTTTATCCGACTGAGTATGGTATTGCACATATACCTTCATTTGCTCTGCCGTGTGTTTGTGGAAAAATGAGTTTACACTTCACACATAGATCTTGTTCAATGTGCATTTTGTGTGGATGTGCATAATTATTTTGAAGATGGAGTTCGTACTGTATGCTTTCATTTACAAATCTATGTTTTGCCTTAGATTTTTGGATATTTGGATACCTGTTGTTTTACTTCCTATATTTGGCTGTACAGAAGGGTATATTAGGGATTTCCCGGTCTAACATCTCATTTAATCCAGTGAAGTAAATGAGGGATTTGTTTCTCAAAAGTCAATTCCTCAAAGTAAACAGGGACTAAATGCTGACATGTAAAGTTAACCTGATTATTTAGTCTTATCCTATCTCACAAAGTAAACGAGCCCCTAAAGTATCCGGAATTTGTCTAACGGATTAATTCGAAAGTCGATACCTGTGAAGTAAAAATGATTATTTTTTATTGTTTTTTATTTATTTATTTTATTTTTTTCACAAGGCCCAAAATGGGGGTGGCTCCCTCCAACAAGAAAATGTCTTATAATTTGGGAGTCATTTCAGCCTAAATCCCTAAAAAATCTTCGTCGTCTCTTCACTGCGGATCTACTCTTGCAAGAATTATCGGTAAGTTGACTCTAATTCTGCGTTTTTTTCACCTGTTCTTCCTTCCTATTACGGTAATACGGTATTGGTTTTTCTTTTACTCATCATCATCACGTTAGATTATATTATCTTCTTTTCCTACCGGCGCAAATCGAAATTTGAATTCCGATGTGAAATCATTGCCGAAAAAGTCCGCTATAAAGCTTTATGCTGTGACCTGAACCGTTATTCCTTAGTTTAATTGCCTCTGTGCAAATTGCTTACTTACGGAGGGGTAGTCCTTATAGTGATTTGTTATTTAGACTTTTCCAAGTATTAATTAATCCTTTAACTATACCTCCTGGTGTTGTTACGCATTGTACCGAAGCTACAATCTTGAATTTTTGAGTGTCAAATCAATCAATAGAAAAAAATAGAAAATATTTGAAGTCGAATTTTCCAATGTATTCAGTATTTTTTTTTTTTTTTTTTTAATTTCTTCTTTGAAGTCTTCTGTGCTTTCAGATTTCCTGTTCAACTAAAATGGTTGTTGTCCTGAAGATGCTATTCGAGACGCTAATTTGTCATAAATACAGTCTGGTCAAGGGGAGATTTATGCTTTTCATATGCTTTATGTTTATAAGATGTTTGGAGTGTTTTTTATTTTTAATTCCCAAATCAAAAATTCATCTTTTTTTTTTTTATAATAATGTAAAGAGAGATTTTTTTAGCTTGACATGAACTTGCGCTGGACTCATTTTTTTATGACTTATAAATCATAAACTTGTATTTTGGGATGATTAATTGGTTATTGGGTAATATGTAAAATATTTTTTTTCTAGCTTTGTGGAGACTGAATGGTTTGAAAAAGTTGTTTTTAAAAAAGAAATGGTTAGATAAGTAGATTGTGAACATTTGATTAGCATTTACAACTCTAGATTTTAATGGATTTTGATGATAATACGAATAAAGTTTTATCTTTACGTGATTAATTTGGAGCCCAATTTTTTGAACTCTGCCTGTGAGAGATCTATTGTTATTTCATTAATTTCAATAATGAGCTTTTAGGCCCATTGGCTTAGAGTTTAGAGTTATAATTAGGTTTAGGACTCTATTTAAGTTGACAAATATTGATGCCTAGTGTATCTTTTGTTGAATAGGATTGTCGGCTTTAACCTTGGGCATAAAGTTTCTTTCTGAAGTATCGGCCTTAGGCTGGGCGGGATTCGTCCCGAGTTGTTTTTAAGATATCAAGTATCTCTTATTTTCGTTTGCTTTCATCCTTAACTCTATCAGGATTGGCCCTGTGTAAGATATCTATATAACATGGGCCAACTGAATTGTGTAGAGTTCTGCATTACTGTATGCACATGTTGAGGTTCTCCTGCTGATTTATTTGTGTTTGGTATACTTTTCTCACGACTTAAGATAATAGCACCATATGAGGTTGGGTTGAAGAAATTCGGTTGA
This sequence comes from Striga asiatica, assembly GCA_008636005.1. Taxonomy (NCBI): domain Eukaryota; kingdom Viridiplantae; phylum Streptophyta; class Magnoliopsida; order Lamiales; family Orobanchaceae; genus Striga; species Striga asiatica. The sequence goes on from BKCP01010437.1 coordinate 21,454, forward strand.
TGATAGTAGTCTTTTCTTTTTAGTGATGTAATTTGCAAAGCCTGTAATGTTTCTCTATAATTTGAAAAAACTGAATTGATGGATTCTATTTTGTATAGAACAGTGTCTGAAGGTCAAATACATTCTTCTTCCTGTTGAAATGGGTTCTAACTTCTAAATATTGGAAAAGAAATTGGTAGCTGATTTGGTGCTTGAATAATTAACAAATTATTGTTTGCACTACTGTTACCTGTGTATAGTGTCCTTATCTATCATCTATATGGTTTGTGATTGTTGTGGATTCCAACATTTTCACATGTTTGGATCTTTTACTGATAATAATAGTAAGTCTTGCTAAGAAACGAAGGAAAGGATATGGAGGAGCAATTTATACTGAGAGTGCCCCCAGCCGTTGCTGAGAGAATAGAGCGTCTGTTGAACGATTCTTCTTCTTCTGAAGACAAATCCTTGGACTTGTCATTTTCTGGTGATATGCTGATTTTTCGCTTTGAACATTCAAAGTTTACCTCACATAGTGATTTCTTATGTTCTATCAATACTTCAGTGTTCATGCGCTTAAATATCACCAGTTTGTTCTCGTTCTTCTGACTTTTGTTGCACCTTTTTACATTTTATTTATTTATTTTGTTATAGATGATGGAAGGACTGGCAAATTCGTAATCGGGAATGACAGTTTCTCCGCATCCCTCTTGGATCTTCCCACTGTTGTAGAGTCTTACAAAACATATGACGACAATGTGTTGATCAAAACTGCAGATATTGGCCAGGTAGTATGTTACATAATTGTTCAAATTTTCCTAGATATTTGTATTCGCTAAGGTCAAGTTAAACAGTTTAAAGTCGTGATAGATGATAATGGTGAGAGAGGAGGGTGACAGTGCAGAAACAGGGGAGTACAGGCATGGGCTTACTCCACCAATGAGGGATGCTCGAAGGCGAAGATTTAGGCGGGAGCCTGACTTAAATGTAACATAAGATTTCCATTTATTAACGTCTACAAATGCGTGATGTTTATTTGTGATACATATATTTTATAATCTACGAGTACACTTATTAACGATATTGTGTTGTTTGGCAGCCGGAGCTTGTCCGTCGTGTCGAGAAAGATTTGCAAAACATCATGGCTGGTGGAACAGCTGAGAATATTGATATCCTTTTATTTTGCTACTCTTCATGTGTGTATATGTCTCTCTATCTCCGATGTGGGTGGATAACAAAAATGCACTTTCTCTTATAATACATCTCCATGCAAAAAAAGGTCTTGTTTATTAGGTATAAGATCCCATTAAATCTTGTCATTAGCTGCTTCTCTTTTTAGCATTGTAGTCCAATCGTTTCACATGACCTGTGTGTTACGGTTTTTTCATTGCATAAACGCATAATTTGAATATAGTTTTCAATGGTCCTTGACTGATTAATTACCTGCTGAAATGGCACCAGAAGAGTTTGATGCCACTAATACTGGTAAGAATGTGGTTTCAACATCTTCAGCAAAGCCAGATGTGCCTGAAACTGGAATGGTAGGTGGGGAGCCTGAGCCTGATGGGAGTGATTCAGATGAGACTGATGACTCTATGTGAACCAAAGCTGATTTGATGTTGTTAAGTTTATGACGAGGTTAATGCGTGCTATGTGTCAATATCATTAATAAAAGCTTGGTGTGTAGTTTGTGTATCTCCAGAGTTTTTTATTAAACTCTTGTCGTTTCCCCAGATTTTTCGGTTACACACATATATTATATTTTTCATTTTTTTTAATTTTCAATGTACTGTAATGTACATTCATATCTGCAATCACTTTTTATTTTTTATTTTGGAAACTCGGGTTTTTAACATGATTTTAGCATATTTTAGTTATAATAATTGTTGGACACTTTTGCCCCAATATTTTTGGTTACACATGACTTCAGCATATTTTCAACACATAAATAATAATAATAATTTTTTTCAGTCAATTAGTTGGTTATGATCTCTAAAAATAAAGATATATTATTTATTACAACTTATGTCATAAATTATTGTATTGATTCGTATGCAAGTTTTACAATTAATATCCGAGCACGCACGTTCGTGCAGAGAGACTCGAGGCCACACACGGGACCAACGTCGACTCGCACAAGAGCTGCAACCGCCATCATTGAACCCGCAAACTCCCCAAGCAAGTGAGTGCTGCCAGACCTCGACCAATAGCGGGTCTACGAGCAGGTGCGCGCGCGATCCAGCACTCTGCGTAAGCAGCGCTAGCGAGCGTGCCGCCTCTCGGGTGACAGCGCACTAACCCCGAGCCGTTGAACCATTTTTAAGCCATTCGACCAGTTTGTTCGTAGCGAAATCATATTTTAGCCTTGTGAACGTTTTCCAAGTCTTTTTCCTTAAACCGAGAGGTCAAGTTCCACAAGAAAATTTCATAAAGTGCTTAATCATTAATTTTTTGATTAAGGGAGATAATCTCAATAATTCTTCCGAGTAATAAGATAATTTATTAATGATAATTCTCTCGTACAATTTTAGGTTTCTAAGGAGTTGACCCCTCAAGCCTATCGTGAGCACTTGCATAACCGACATTTATCAAACTGAGGGGGTGTTGCTAAACTTGCTATACTTTTATTTCTTATAATCGTTGGATTCTATAATTAATATATGTGTATGAACCACTGATCTATCGAGAGTGTATCTCCCGCCGATGGATTTGCCGGTGGATCTCCATTTTACCTAGATTTATGCTACAGTGCCAAACATCTTTATATTAGATAAGAGACAATAGATTTTTCCCTCTATTTTCGCGCTAGTATAGATATGGGCTTCTCAAGAACGGCCCAACATTTCGTTCACAAGGCCCAAACTGGGCGTCGCCCCCTCCAAGAAAAGGTTTTATAATTTGGGAATCGTTTCAGTAAATCCCTAAAAAAGCTTCGTCGTCTCTTCGTTGTGGATCAATTCTTGCGTGAATTATCGGTAAGTTTCCTCAAATTCTGCGCTTTGTTTCATCTGTTCTTCCTTAGTATTTCGGTAATACGGTATTGATTTTCCTTTCACTCATCATCATCATCACGTTATAGATTATATTATCTTCTTTTCCTACCTGCGCAAATCGAAATTTAGATTCTGATGTGAAATCATTGTCGAGAAAGTCAGATATGAAATTGTGACCTGATCTCTTATCACTTGGTTTGATTACCACTGCGCGAATTGTTTACCTACAACAATCAGGGATAATCCTCTTGGAGCTCGTTTACTTTGAGGGACAGGATTAGATAAGAAAATAATCCTGGAATTTCCGCTGTTTACTTACAAGGATTTGGATAGGATTTTGACGACGTGGCGCCTATGTGGCAGGCGTGGTCCTCTTGTTTATCCCCAACAAGCTGATAAAAAAATCCGGCCTACCCCATGGATAACTTAATCCCAAAAATCTGGTACCCATTTTGCCCTCACTTTTTGCTGCCAAAATACTAGATTACCCCCAATTGACAACATTATTACAAATTTGTCCCATATAAAATTGATGAAACCGGTGTTTGCCCTAATTCTTGCGCAGCGACGAGGGGTAGAGGAGGAAGAAGCAATCTTCTGTAATTCCAGCGATAGGTAAGCTCCATGTTCGAAGTAATCTTCTGTAAAATCATTGCTACAAAATATTTGTCGAAATATCGGGTTGATGTAAAATCATTGCTACAAAATATTTGTCGAAATATCGGGTTGATACATCGAAGAAATATATTGTTCTGCGTTGGCTGAAAATATCATAAATAAATCGGTAAAGGCTAGAAATTCTCTACACAATCGCAGCAACAGTATCGAGAAATTTCGTCAGGCGGTAAACCCATTTAAACTGTTAACGCTCATTTTCTTTTCTTCTGTTTTTGTTTGGATTTTCTCTTTGATGAGGGTTTGTGTTGGGTTNACGCAAGGTAAGCTCGAAATTTGTGAAGATTAATGGTGTTCCTCGAGTTGTAGCAGGCTGCCGATAGTTTCGGGTTTATATTTTTTTTCCCCAACAATGTGTTTTTTGAACTGCACCATGTTTATCCGACTGAGTATGGTATTGCACATATACCTTCATTTGCTCTGCCGTGTGTTTGTGGAAAAATGAGTTTACACTTCACACATAGATCTTGTTCAATGTGCATTTTGTGTGGATGTGCATAATTATTTTGAAGATGGAGCTCGTACTGTATGCTTTCATTTACAAATCTATGTTTTGCCTTAGATTTTTGGATATTTGGATACCTGTTGTTTTACTTCCTATATTTGGCTGTACAGAAGGGTATATTAGGGATTTCCCGGTCTAACATCTCATTTAATCCAGTGAAGTAAATGAGGGATTTGTTTCTCAAAAGTCCATTCCTCAAAGTAAACAGGGACTAAATGCTGACATGTAAAGTTAACCTGATTATTTAGTCTTATCCTATCTCACAAAGTAAACGAGCCCTTGATATGCAGTGATTTGTTGTTCAAACTTTTTCAAGTAGTAAATAATCCATCATCTAGCTCATGGTCCTGTTACGCGTTTGTACTGAAGCTTCCTTGAATTTCGGAGTGTCAAACCAATTAGCAAAGAAAATGGAAAAGATCTGAGCACACACTTTTAGTTCTTCTGTGATTTCGGATTTCCTGTTCTATTGGAGATGGTAGTTTGTCATACATACAGTCTCCCCAAAGTAAAAATCGCAGATTTATGCTTTTTCATATGTTTTGTGTTTTTTTCCTTTATCTTTTTCTTTTCTAAGTGTGATCCATAACTCTACAGAACTCCAAATCTGTAGAGAATGTCTGCATCTCACACCCCTGCCACCACGGACTCCCTCTTCCTAGCCTCGGAGGCCAAAACCCCTTCTGAGGCCATATCAATCCTCTACGGCGTGCTCGAGGA